>JAFBJU010001010.1:2210747-2268629 GCA_016785305.1 Colistium nudipinnis | reverse complement strand
TATATATATATATATATATATATATATATATACAGTAGATATATACATACAATAATATCAAATTACAACAGCAAAAATGTGAATGATTGACAGAGGACTTTTTTAATCAATACAACTTATCCAACCACTCCCTCCACGAGAATGGCTAATATGTAAATAGTGTTGCTTGGACACTTCTGGTTTTGGAAATGTTTGACGGCCCCCTACTTTTACTTTGTTATGCTTATCTGCTTTAAGAATGGAGGCTTATTGTTTTCGAACAATGGAAGCCTTTTTATGTCCATCATTGAACAAAGATGGTAACTGACATTGTGCAACAACACAGAGAACTATTTCAAACTGGAGCTTGACATTTTCCCCCTAGAGTTAAACAGCTTGTGTGGTTTGTGTCTCCGTATAATAAAACTCCTGCAGTTATATTTGGCTGAAGTGATTCATCAGTCTGCATATCAATGAATCTCAGTGATCTCAGCTATCATGGCAGTAAGACACCAAAAATGCACATTTTGTTAAGTAAACACCTTATTACCAGTCCACAAATAAATCTCCAAGATTCTGAGCTATACATAAAAAAAACCCACACACAGATATTCTCACTATTGTAAATCAAAGTTAAAATCTTTACATCATCAAAAATAAGGCTGTTGGGTCTTGGTTTGACTATGTTAACAACATGTGCCCTCTTGTTCTCTCCACAAATCTGACACTGACTACATCAAGCGTGTATAAGTTAATTTGTAACACATTTTATAAAAAAATAAAAATAATTCTAACATTCAACTAATGGAAGTAAGTAGCATATTCATTAATTTTCTTATAGTTTGTTCAAGTGGTAAACAGCGTAGTCTCACTAAATCTGACTATTTTGTGAAGCCTATATTCCTTGAAATATGAAATGATATTGTACAACAGCAAAAATGCATATGAATGAGGAGTCCTGAGTTTTACTTTGAGACATGGCCACAAAATATAGCATCTTCCGTGCATCTGTTCTTAACCACGACGAATGAATTTAAATGCACCATCTGTGCATCAAAATTAGCTGAAACAAAAGTAATAAAAAAATAAAATAAAAATAAAAAAACAAGCAGGCACACAGACAAAATTACAGCAGAGGAAGGCTTAAAGGAACTAAGATATCACATTCTGTATCTTTAATCTTATTTTTCACTTATTATTTGTTGAAATTGTTGATGTTTATGTCAGTGTCTGCCTAATGTTCATTTTCAGTATCCAATTCCAACAATAATTCCAGTAGGTTAATAGTTGTACTTGCTGCTCAAACCTCAGAGCTGAACTTTGCTGAACCCTGGCAGAATCCCTCGCGTTGGGAAAGGATCTGAGCAAGCTCTTAATAAATGCCTAAATACAGCACTTGTTATTCCAGCTGTTGATGCGGGCAGGTTGTTGAATGTATAAACACAGGGAGTACATAACTTCACTCTTCAAAGTGGCTTGATTTATATCAAACAAAAAACAATTAATATGCATAATTGTGCTCACATGGAGAACATTTGCAAACAATGGACACTAACACTAGAGTTACATTAGAGTGTTATGCTATTTAGTCTCCTACATAGGGAGTCACTGCCAGTCAGTTTCGCAAGACCTTGCTCACTGTAATGTAAATAAAGGAACAATCACAGATTTTTTTCCACTGACTAATTCCAGAAGAAGAAAAAAAGAGAGAAGAAAAACAATTAAAAGTCCCTTCCTCTTCCCATCCAAACTATTCCCACGCATTTTTTTGGCAGAGCTCTGCTGATGATCTCCAGAGGCTTTGCTTCTCGAGGAACTTGTCAGGAAAAGATCTACATTTCCCAGGGATGAGTGTGGGTGAAAGTGAGAAGGAAACTGCGAGACCGAGCGGGAGTTTGAGTGCGGGCCAAAAAAGCCAGAATTAAAAGTGAAAAGAAGAGTTCATGTATTGACAGGGTGGAGACGCGGGGTTAAGAATTTGACAACCGGGCTCACGGTGTAGGGGATTTGTGATATCCACAGAGAAAGGAAAGAAAGGGATAGACTGGCACCTATCTGTCAGGGATCTCGAGACGACTTTTGCACGTCAAAAGAACTGGCTGGTATTAAGGAATCAAGGGAGAAATATAGATCCTTTAATATCACTTTTGTTCTTCAAACTGTGACCCACTGAACACAAGTGCATTGCTAATCAGTTTAACCCTGTTATACTAGCTCAGCTCTGCACTTTCACATGACGTGCGGCTGACAGCACTGCCAGGCCCACTCCAGAGACAGTGTGGCCCAGAGCCCGGGCTGGGGCAAAAGCCCCGACCTCGGAGGCACGCTGACCTGCCAGGGGGACACCTCTCGTGGCATTTTGACATCAGGTTCAGAAACAATAGAAATCTTTCCAACGGCATCTTATAGACTCCTCAACCTGCCACTATTATGACACCATCCTTATTCAAATGAGGGTTTATTTCTTTTGTTTTTTGATTTGTCTTTGGTGACATTTTGTTGATGGACTGGGTCAGTCCTATGAGTAGTGGGTCACAAGCTGCCAAGCATGTCAGAACTGGTTTCCTTGGCCTTTTACATACACACACAAACACACAATGCCTGTTTGTTTTATCTCTTGAAATGACACAGCGAAGGCCGATGAGTGACTGCTTAAAGCATATCAGCAATGGAGGTGGTACATAAGTGTGTGTTAGAAAGGAGCGTTTTGTCAAGCTCCAAATAAAAATAAATGTATCAAAATATTAAAACCGAGTCCAGCACAGGGATTCCAAATCTCTCAAATATTTCAATTTCTTTCTTAATTTCTTAAAAAATGGTCGAAGCAGTCAAAAACTGATCTCAGTTTAAGTCTGCTCAAGTTGCAGCTTTAGTTTGCCTGCTTAGACAATTTGCCTGCTTGGATAAATCTTTTTAAATACATTATATTAGATTAAGTTTAGGTTTATACATGAGGCAAACTTAATTAAAATATTTTACTGTGACCACTCAGTTCATAAGAAACAAAACAAAATCCAATTCAAGATACATTTTGGATTTTCTTTTTTTTTTCAAAAATAATAATTTCAAGCTGCATTAAAATGATTTGAATCCAACCATCCAAAAAACAGTGTTTAGCTATTTTTTGTTTAACGTTCTTTACTTTGTACCTAGGCTACCTATCAAAGAGTAGTGCATGTCAGTTTGTCTTTATCTGGCAACAAGCAAGTTTAATCAATGTTGGGGAAACTGTATGCTTTTCTTCTCTCTAATGTGCCATTAAAAGCCATTCAGAGTGACTGAACAGTTGTCACAGAAAGTGGAGAAACACAGAGTAATCAATGGTAGTTAAGAACTGTAATTTATCACCTTGCCACAACTGAGGGTTTGCAAAATGAGCCCTCCTGCTTGTAGGAGAGAATGTGTTAGGGGAGGCTTGGTTGATATGGTGGCTGCGGACCACAAGGGTCAGGGCCCAATTACTCTTCATCTACTGCTCCTCATCACCACTGGCAGAAGCACAGTTCAATTGCTGCATTATCTAAGCATATCAATAGTGCGGAATTAAAAGTAATTGATTTTTTTGCAAGTTTTTTACCTCCCCCTCTTAATTCAACAGAAAGGAGTTGGAGCTTTAATGGACGAATGGACTGGTATCTTTAAATGGGTGCATGCTGGGAAGGTTGAACATTGAAGAGAAAGAGCACATTTTGTTGCTCTTTGTAATACACTATTTAAAATAAGTACATAGTCAGTTTTTATCAAAGTACAAGAGATAAAAAGGTATCTTAATCATAAATATTTCGGCCAATACTTTAATGTGGAAATGAAGTCTTGTCAGAAGGGCCCTATTTTATAAACAGTGACAGAAAGCCAGATGTGTCTTTATACTTTTGTTATTTGTTCCATGCCTCTGTCTATGAAATAGGTAGTTCCCTGCAAGCTGGAGTCCCTTTCTTGGCAAGAGTGGAGCTTTCTCTATAAGTCACACAAAAGGCATAAAGAAAGATGCTAGCAATCACACATAAATCACAGTGTGCATGAACAGTCAAAATGGCCATGGCGGGAAAGGGTTGAAAGGACCAAAAAAAAGAGAGAGAAAAATTTCAATTTCAAGAGCATTATTATTTTCATTAATCATAGCCCTGCCATCAACCTATCCTTATGCCTTAGCGAGAGATCTATTATACGCTCCATTTAGCCTCAGCCATATTACCTCATATGTTTTCCTGGCTGACCAAATAAGACTTAAGAGATAAAACAATTTACTGTTCATTATGAGCCATGTCACTGGAATCAATCTATTAACCTACGTTAACTGGGATGGCTGGCAAGATCTTCTGGACTGCATTGAAGTAAAGAAAATTGATATTTATGTTTTGTATGTCCACAGTCATAAAATGACTGGGCATTAAATTCCCCCCGCCCCCTCCAACTCAGTGGATGGCTTTATTTTTCCGGTGGCCAAGGCACCCTCCTCGCCTTTAAGCAGCCCCTGACCTGTGAAAGATTCTAACAAATTAGCTTCTATTGTGAAGCCAAAGGTGCCATCAATGAGGAGACGCTCCACTGCGCCTAAAGTATGATGGTGGAGGCAAGCAACAGAGCAGAGAACCTTGACATGATTGAATTAACCCTTTGTAGAGAATGTGCTGATAAGGATGGAGGCGGAAGGTGGGATAAAGGGATGTACTGTTGACGAAAAACAGGTGCCACACCTAGGTCTTACTTCCTAAATACAACAACTTTTCTGGGACCCTGTAATTAACATTCAGTGATAGCCCTACTATGACAAATGCCGATATATTGATCTATTTGAGTCCATAAAAGAGCTAAATTACTTGCAACAGACACTAGCACACTGATCAAAATACAATGGTGGCAAAGACAAGATGAAAGATCTCACTCATTGTCCAGGCTGGCTACAGCCCAGCAGCATCACTGCACCACTAGATGCATTCTCCCAGTGTAAACGTTTTCTTCTGGCTGCACTCACAGCCAATACAACATCAACCACTCTGGCTCTGAGCTTCATCACATTTCATTTGAAATAGTACAATGGAAATGACATTTTAGTTCCAAATCTGGCAGAAACATAACCCTTCTGAGATGACACGCATTAAAAAATGCGTGGAGCCTTTGTAGTTTAGCGTCTTTTAGCGTAGCTGCATGTTTTAGTCTTTTATTGTGCACAGAAGAGTTCACACGGTTCAGAGTCGGCGGAAAGTTGAAATTGAGGTTGAGTTGTCTGTCAATATGAGGAGTCAAGAAGTCGCCATTTGAAGGGAAAAAAAGAAAAATAATGGCTCAACAAAAGAAGAATTCATGGCTTTATGTCCATAACTGCTGAGGTAAGATGTAAACACCAGGTAAATTCAGGATGTGCTTCACAAAAACAGACAAAAAGAAACTGGTAATGTTTTTAGACTGAAGTGGAAGAAACAGCTCATGACCCTATTTCTGCAGTGCTAATGGTTTCACATGGCATACAACTAGATCTTTGTGTGTTGTGTGTGTGTGTTTACGTTCCTTGCAAACTTTCACTGAAAATTCCACGGAGCTATGAAGACACATATGACCATCTTGTTAATGCGTCTCTTAATAAGCCTTTAAAAAAAAAGCCCAGGCTATGCATCTGACTTGTTGGTCAAAGGCTTTCCACTGCCTCAAGGTAGGGAAGTACCAACAATGTGCCCGCCCACATCTCATTTTAGACCATCATGCACATGGGCACTCACATGGGTACATTTTCTATTTGAACAACATTGCCACTGGTTGGGAAAGTGACAGCTGTGTCACTCTGAAGCTAGCAAAGACACTTGTGTTGCACATGGTATTGCAGATATGATAAGGCCTGTATTGTTACATACAGTTCTTTCTATATTGAATGTGCTGAAGCTCAGAGCTTGAATTGTTTCAGTCTGAACTGTATACACGTTCACAAAAACAAAGACAGTATGTTAATCAGTAGAAAATGCTCCACGTCTCAGTCTTACTATACTATCAAGTGTGAGTGGAGCACATGTTGTTACTTGTATAGACACCACTGATCATTAAAAATGTTGCCCATGAGACAGATGACTGAAAAAAATGGGTGAACAAAATATAGTATTCAATGACTAGTTTGCAGTAATCTAAATTCTGCTACATCTTCTCAGTAGTCTTACAGTTGGAGATAACATAATGACAATTCATTTCCATTAAAAAAATTGCCATATGCTCTAAGAACGTGAGGAAGGCTGCCAGTTTGTGCAGTGCAAATGATTTCTGCATTTTCTAGTAGTATTGCAATGAGTAGAAACAATGGCTGGGTAGAGGCAGAGATGGTTATAAAACTGGTCCTAAAACATGTTCATTTCATAACGTTGTAAAGGACTTTTGAACAAGGACGCTCACATTATCATATTTTAATCAGACTTCAGCACCTGTGACACTTTCCATCATGGAAAGAGAGGGTGCCACCTATGAATATATGTTTGGATACAAAATGAAGTTCATAGGTCACTGGCATGATGCGCAGGCTAACAGGGGGTGAAATGTGCTTATTTGTTTTTAAGTCAAGGCTGATTTCATTAAGACGGGGAAAGGTCAGCTCGACACGAAAAAGAGATTCAGCCTGCGTGGTGTGTTCAACCTCCATAGCAGAGAGAGCATCGGTGCCTGAGGATGTTGGGTTATCAAGGAATCTGGTGGTCTACAATAGGACCCTGATGTACTCATTATGAAGTCCTTATTAATGTACTATAAAAATGTGAAGCCAGTTAAGCCAGTAGACCTTGAGAAGAATGACATGGAGAAGATGTCTCAGGACACAAGTCTTTGTCTGATTTTAAAGGAAAAAAAAACGTGTTCATTGCTATGGAAACTCAACCAAATAACCTGTCCAATAGGTAAACACCATTTATAAATCCAAATGCTAGGTGAATGTCAAATGGTTTACCCAAGGAAATGTATGTACCTTATGCCTTTAGCAGCAGCTATACAAAGGGAAAAAAAATAAATAAAGCGAAGAAAGGATCCCATACCGTGGTGCTGCCTTTAGGGGGCTTGAGTATGGAGAGGACAATGGGGTCAAAGCAACTTGATTTGTATCTTATGTCCTGTGGGAAGAGAGAATACACCAGTCAAATCCAAGTTACCTGGCCTTTGGCTACCCCTTTGCTCCTAAACAATAATCTGGGATAGTACTAGATGTTAACACCAGAAGAGGTGAAAATGAAGGAAATAAAACTGTGTGTGTACATATGTGTGTTACATATATTATTGTTTGGTTTCATTCAATCTGAATTGCACTATTATGCACATCATTTTTCAGACCTATTTTTACTATTTAAATGATTCCATGTATACTGTGTATACAGTGTATGTATGCTACATGTAAACTTGTATTTTATATTTCAGTTTAATCTTTTCGCTTGTACACACAGTGTAGGTTTCATAGTATTCAGAACAACAATGTTTTACTACCTGTACTGGCAATCACAGATCAAATTCCTGCTGATTTTTGTTGTAATATGCTTACTTGTTTGCATAGCTTTTCTCATGTCTTATCTCCCCAATGCAACCACAATCCCAAAACGTTTAAATTGAAATATGGTTATGTTTCCTGGAAGTTTTTTTTTTTTTTAAAGGAATGCAGCATCATGAATAAAATCCTTTCAATGACCATATATGGCAACTCAAAGGTGGTGAGGTTTCACCAACGGACATGAAACCATGTTTTATTTTGTATTTGCCAATTATCTGATGGAAACTTAATGAACTGTTGAACAACATGGGGTCTGAAGTGGGCATTTATGGTTTTATGGTGACATAATAATTCTGCTGACAGGTTCATCAGCTTTGCTTGACTGACTTTTTCTCGTAGCAGAGTTGTGCAAACCTAGATCTCCTACATGCGACCTGATTGTACCCAGTGTTAACTTTGGCATCATCAAAACATCATTGTGATTGATATATCTTTTTTTTATATTCAAAAACAATTATTACAAGAAACCAAACAAACAATAAAGATTTGGTTTAAGTTTTCACTTCAGTGCTACAATGCTTGAAAAAAATGACAGTTTAAAAACAATTGATAAAAGGACAGCTTTAAGTACAGGTGTGAAAACACAATCTGTCCTGGATTCATTCTCAGACCCAAACACTAAAACCACATTCAGAGGCGGTCTGGAATGCATGCAGCCACCTTCTTGGACATGTCAAGACAAATGTGATATGGCCACCAACTCAGCTAAAGTCCTCTGACCCACTTAAGTTTCACAATGCACCAGAAAGTATTTTTACCTAAAACAATATCAGGAGGGATCGCCAAATGATTCCGCTGCTGCAGAAAAACTGACACACCCCAAAGAACATAATGTCTTCATAAATAGAAATGATGTCCACGTGTGTTAAGATATAGTTAATAGCACAATCCTTTGTGTGAAACCATAATAATGTAAGTTTAGGATGTTACAACAGTGAAATATCCAAAAATGTAATCCATAAAACTTGATTGAGTGTACTTTTCTTTTTTAAGAAATTTTAAATGGACACAGGTGTAACAGTAAATTGGTCATTCTGCTGGTCAGTCAGCTGAAGCCCAGAGGTAATTAAGTGTTGAGGCTCTCTTCACACCTCTCTGACTCACATAAATAACAACCACAACTTATGCTCATCTTTGCCTCCCTCTGCCATAAGGGTTCATCCGCTGTTTATTGATATGATTTGGCCAATGAAAGCATTGTAGCAAGAGAGGAGGAAAATCAATACAGAAAATATTACCTGGTTTAGATGGGGTTGTAAGGTCACTATGGTAAGATCACAGAGCAGCAAACCAACGCCTAGCTTCACCTCACCTACAGGGTTTGGGATAGAGAAATGGTAAAGAAAGACCATATTACTAGACCACATGCACAACATATTGGTGCACCTGAAAATAATTTATGAAAGTGCTACAAAGCAATACATGTCAGAAGATGTGTTCACAAAGTTGCACTGAGACACAGTCAAACGTGTACTTTGCACAGTGTGTCTGTTTCATCATTGTGACCATTCTTTCTATCCAACCAGTTTAACCTAAACACCAATCTATTTCCCCATTACAATTGAATCCTAGAAAATTAGTAAAGTATTAACTGCCATCACTCATTTTTGTATTCATTTTATTTTGTAATAAGCCACAGATCATAACATTATATTTCCTTGGATATCTAGAATACATTTCTAGAACAGTATATTATCTTCCTCTTCCTTCCACTTCAAGTGGTCAATCCATGACTGACTTTCTATTTTTGCTTGGGCTTATTCAAAAAGAAAATTACCAGGGCAGTAACCAACACTGGACTCACCTATTTGTGTGTTTAATTGGCCATGTTGTCGGTGGAGTTAATTGGTTCTCCGAGTCCAGGTAGTTACTAAATGTTTGGCAGCATTAGAACCTCAGCACTTTTCCATTAATGGTGCGTGAAATGAAATGTTTGATACTGCAAATAAAATCAGTGATATTCAAGGATGTTATGGTTGGTAATGTGTTGAAACTGCCATTTAATGGGTCCTGGAAGATTGGGGTAGTGTCAGCCGGAACCGCCTGGGCCCTCTCCTGACATTGCTAGTTGCCTCTCCATTCCCTTAACGACTGTCTACACTGATTACACAGACCCCCCAAAAGCTTAAAGCTGGGGAAACGGTCTCTATTAGCAGTCCAATTAGAGTCATTAGCATAACCTACTTCATTTTGATGCAATGATTATGCTGCACAAAATATAAACCCAATATGGAGGAAAATTACAGAGGAAAAAAAAATCAGCGGGTCCGACGAAAACTGTAACTGTAATGATCAGACCTACTGCAATAAAAGTTGGGCAGATTTTTTTTCTTTCACTGAAAAGTGCTGTGCAAGTCAGTCTAGTGACTGACAAGTGTAAATGTTATGGTGATGAGGATCCATGATTGTGCTTTTAAAGGTCTACTATGAGTAATCCCGCCTCGAGAACTGTATAACAGTTGTTCCTCTAATTGAACATAAAATGTATTTTTATCACATCTGGAGATTGGGCATGATTATGACAAAGAACATGAAGTAACTTAACCAGGATAATTACAACTGTGAACCGCCAGAGAGGTCTTTCAGTTCTTGTACGTTCGCCCTTTAAAAAATTAGTATATATCAATTAATTGAACACAGGGAACTGTTTAAAGGACATATTCATAAAGATCTTTATATGCACTTGTGTTTTAAATATGTGATATGTTTTTGCTCAGCAGAATAGGAGCTTGTGAGCTTGTGATTTGGACATAATGCAATGTAAAGGAGAAACATTTGAAGATAATTACTGTTACAGTGGTATAATAATTATCTTTGAAAGGCCTATTAATACTTTGCAAAAGGTCCAAAAGTGCCCCATTGCATTCTTTGTCAACATTGCTTGAACTGAGTTATTGCCATCAATCAATCAGCATATTGATTCCTCCTCGCAAATCATGGACAATTATGGAGATTTGCCCCGACTGTTAATTGTAGTGGCAACAAGAACTGAGTCATTTACAAATGTGAGTAATTCTGACTCTCATGACAACTCTGACAAAGATAAATGGTGGAAACAAGGCAGGGCTGTTAGCGTGAGAGACGAGTGACAGACAGCTTTTAATGAGCACAGCGCTGTGATATCAGGTGAGTATGGAAATGATGGCTCAATCTATTTTTGCAAAGGTTACGTCCCCATTTCATAAGAACATACAACCAGACAGTCGGCAGCAATGTAATTGATTTCTTCGTCTTGTGCCACTAAATGGACACTTCAATGTGGCAAATAGGTCTCATTCAGCTTAGATAATTTTGTTTTGCTTTTGCATTAGAGCACAACAATTGTAATTTAAACAATTTAGGTAGTTGATTGACTTCACCTAGTTTTGGACAAGACAAATCAAGAGCTCGTTATTTTTAAATAGAAAATATTTAAATTAACTGCTATTGATATGGCAACGCAACATGTGTCCTATTGAAAAACCCTTAACTAGTTGACTCTTGTGTAGTTAATTGGCACTTATGGAGAGCATAATACTCTAATAGAGAAACACTGAAAACCTTTGTATGAGCACTATTCTCGACATTCATAATCTACGCAAGTGTTAGTTGAGAATACTAAAATGCTGCTTAAACTATTTTGTATTACATAAAGCATTTTTAAGAAAAGAATATAAACCATCCTTTCAGGTCTGGCAATATCCAGCTTTCGATTTGGAGAGTTGATCAGAAAAAATATAAATGAAACTGATTAGGACTTCATTCCACCTAAAGAGAGTGGAATACAAATAGTGGAATACAAATAAGGAAAATGTGATAAAAAATGAAATATTGTGCCGTTTGTCAAACTCTTTTCACCATGTTTATTTGATGCTTAGTAGGTGAAGGGTTTACATTCTTCTCGTCAAAATATCAGCTGACAGGTGTTCGGAAAAAGACCTCTAACTTGTATATAAACTGGTAAACACGCAGGCAGGAACACGAGTCTGCTCCATGCGATAAATATTCAGCTGCTGATGACTGGACAAGATAACCAACGTGTCTTCGGAGGTTATCTGGGAGGCTGCCACATTTGGATATATTTTATCAGAGTTTATCCGTTATCTTTTTAGCTAGTGGCCACCACAAAACATCAAAACAGGGGAGATTTTTCAGTCAAAATGAGATTGTACTTAGCGAGCCAAATCAATATATCTTTCCGCATAACCTTTTGTGCAATGTATGGACAGTGATGCTACATTTTCCGGTAAATGTTAATGCCGCATTTTGTAAATGGCTTAAATGTAGTAATCACTGTTCATCTCACGCAAAGGCCTGGCTTTTTTTTGTATCAAAGAAATGTCAATTATGTTTCACCAAGCATCATCTGTCATCAACATCAATATATCACATTATATATCAATAAAATACATATGCAAGGACTGAAAGGTCGAAAGCCAAAGCATATCTGATTAACAACATCATACTTAAGAAATGCAATTTGCATATCCCTGCCGATTTGCTTGATGGAAAAACACAATGCATCTCCTTTAGCAGATTAAGAAGATACACATCCTATTTTTCTATTCAATCACCTACACTTTGTGATAGAATAAAATGGTAATTAATAACACACCCAATAGCCAGCATCTCAGATTTATTCTATACCTTTTTGCCAATTAGGCCTTTGAAGGTGGGACCTCTTCCGAAAGAGGCTTTTAGATTAATCATATTATCTGCGGGTTCTGAAACAAGAATGGTTCTTGACCTCCTCTTCCATGCGAATCCATTATCTTAAACTATCACCGTAATCCTGGCTTTGGGAGGGGAGAGAAGGAAGCAAGAATCAAGCCTAATAGATAGCAAATAAGATTAATCTATGATCTAAGTGCCGATTACACTTGGACCTGCCCTTGAACACTCAGGTGTAACCTTGAGATCTGCATCCACTCTTAGCCAGCAATTGGATTGAAAGTCCCTTAAGGGCCTCGGGTGGTGGAGGGGCACTTTGCCAAGACCTTACCCCCCAGAGATCAGAGGCCAAGCAGCTTAACCCTTACAAAACCAAAGGTGTTAAATATCATAGGTAATGGCCGGTTATAACAAATCTATGGAAACCATTTATTGGTTGACGCCCCCTCGATATTACTGAGTGCAACTCAGAGCACATTTTGAATTCCATTATGCATCTATATACATTGCCAATACTATACAGAAAACAATGTATTCACTGTTAATATATGATTTGATTATTTGAAAAGGGTGATATATGGATTCAAATACATTAAATTGACATTAACTGTATTAATTGTACTTCTGATCAATCTTAAAACCTGCTGCCTTGTAGCGGGCGTTAGGCACTTGCCTCTGCTCTGAATAATTGTTTTGTGATGGACTGCACATGTTTAACAATGAGGATCAATATATAAGACTTTCACTCAAGGTACGGATCAGCAACATGAACGAACTGTAGACAAACAGAGACTTGCAGATCGATGCTCCCCTCAGTTTGACTCTCAAGCTGACTATTTGATTAATCTGCCAGGGCAGCCAAGGAAGAGAGAGCAGGCATACAATAGCTGATAGTTTCATGCCATTAGATGGCTCGAGTAATGAAATTTCATTTAATTTGTCAGGAAGAGAGTGCTAATGTTAAAAAGCTTTTGGGTAATAAAAAAAAGTCTTGGGAGATGTGAGCGAAAGCCTTAAGTAATTACTCTGTGTATCTTGGGTCCTCATGATGGAATATTTACATTACTGTCATGGAGGTCCTAAGAGTAATTAAATTAGTGAGGTGGGTAAGCTCTTTATTCCTTCATTTTTCGAGCCTTTTCGTGGCAGAAAAGACTAATATGTGGACAAAGCCACTTTTCCTCATGATGGAATTGCTTTGCAGTCTTGCCACAGTGTGCAGGCTTAGTGAATGACTGTTATTTTATAGCATATTAAGTGTATGTCACCTTTACCCTTTTGAACTTGAGTGTGTGCAGTACTCCAAACCTTTGACAGTGCAGGAAAAGCTTCAGCGTAACCTATCAAGGTATTTTCTCAAAACAAGACAAAATGTGTGGTACTGTTATACGCAACGTTTCTTTTGTGATAGTCAAGTTTGTCAGAAAGTGTCACACAGCACAAAACATTCATCCGTTATACTTAAAAAGTAGACGAAAAAAAAGAAAACAATTCCCTGGCAAGTTGCTGCTGATATTTGCAAAAGTTGAAACATTTGATTAGATTGGAAGATGAAATAATAAAAGAATTGTATTGGGGCAGGGAACAGGGTTAAGCGTAATGCAATTCCCGTTTACATTCCAAGGGTACAGGCTCCATGATGGTGTTAAAAAAGGTCTTCAGAACAAAATAATCATAAATCCAGCAAGCTGTGTGTTGCGTCTGACATCTCTATCAGGGTATATCAGCATCCTTTCTCACTCTATTCGAGTATTACCAAGACAGATGTTTGAAAGGGCCTGGAAATGTATCTGACCGCTGGCTTACTCTAATGAATAACTTCCACTTTAGGTCTTGCAATGTAAGCAGAAAATCCACCTTGTAGACGCTGGCGCCGCATCATGAATCTAACCCGACAGCGGACATGATATAAAGGCGACAACACTTGTATGACTTCCATTTTCTTTGCTTTCTATTGATTTTCAGTTAATAACAGAGGGAAATACTAAACGTCCACGCTGAGTACCTAATAAATCCTGTCTGAGCTTTTTTATTGAGGCGAATTTAATAAAAGCAGTGGGCCAGGCGTGGGGATTTGTCTCAGTGAGAGCAGACAAAAAAATAGGGATGAGTGGGGAGGGGTGAAGCCAGATGCTAAACACTCAACTCTGATAACCATGGCAATTTATCCATCCATTTTATGACTTTTTACAGTCATGAAAATCTTATTAGTTTTCAAATATATGATGTATATATATATATTTTTTTAAATACTGGACTCAAGCTTGTTTATATTGTTTTGATGACACTAAAAAGGTAGTTCATGCCAAGTTTAAAGGCTATGGCCTGATTGTCACTAATGTATCCAGGCACAAACAACATGACATCTCGTTAATGTCCTTGAGGCCTTAGTGATAGTGGGTACGTTATTAACATTAACTCACTAATGACATGACCGCAAATAGTAGCCAAGTGATGAAGAACATCTTCCCTCAGGGTGAAGCATGTCAACCGATGTATAATTTGTCCGTCGCAAACATCAAAACATTTCATTAACTCCCATATCTGCATGTTTCAAATGAAAACCAAAGAGAACATGTCCATTTCATTTATATCAAGGTAAGAGGACAATACCACTACCTCTGTATTCACCCTCAGGTGAAAGCAAACCGGGATACTGTAGGACATATGAAAGGAAATCATCATCGGAGAAGGCAGGGTTTTTTTTTTCAGCAAAATATCTTTATGAAGGCTAATTATTTGCCTTTAAGGAATAATTTAGAGTACAACTTTTCAAAGCCTCAATACGTACCACAGAGCAAAAATAACATCAAGTTAAGTCGAGGTTGATAAAATTTTGCAGTTTCACATTGAGGCTCATTACTAGTGCTTACGTCAATGTCCATGAATCCTTGCCATTTAATGTCTCCCCATTACATTTATGAATGCAATAACCGCCCCTGTATGCCATCTCATTATCAAATCTGAAACAGAGGTTTCCAAGGCAGTTCAAATAAGCTAATGGCTAAGGAGATCTTTTATCTATATTGGGAGTAATTATTAAAATTTGGCATGGGGGAGTGGAAGATGTTAAGGACAGATGAGACAGGATAAAGCCATAAATCCAAACCCTTAAAACAAGTAGTACACACATTTACTGTATATACACAATTGATAAAGACAATAGTAGACACCATTTCATCAGCACTCAAAAGTGGAGGAAAATGTTTAAACTTAACTATAGGGTGTTCCCACATTACACCCATAGGTCATGATCATTAACAATACCAAAATCAAAGCAATAGAGGCCCACATTTCCGAACAATAATACCTCTTCATGCATACTCATGATCTATACGAATAAAATCACATAGTACATACACAACTACATAAACATGTTGAAAGTATGTGATTACCTTTCACATATAATACTCATCCCTATCTAGGCAGAGACAGACTCATGAATGATGTGTTACTCATACACACGGTAAACTAAATTTGGTAAACTAAATATTGTTGTGCAAAATGAACCAGCAAAAAGCTTAGTCTAGCATTAGTTTTTCTCCAACTGATGTGAGTGACCAGCTGCTTAACTTTTCTGCTTTAACTCCTCGAGTCCTAAATAAGCAAAGAGGAGAAAGAGGAGGGCAAGAGGACAAATGGGATGATAAGAGTTTAGCTATTAGACAATGTTTTATCTGTCACCACAAAGTCAAAGTATTGATAATTTTTTCTGACATTTAGTGAATGTATTATAGAGGACATGGAAATGGAAATATAAAGTATAGTAGTAAAGGTAACACATTAAATAACACAAGAAAGGGTTCCAAAGGCCTAATGTGTATGATGCCAAGGGTCATTTGCTACTTGATATGCAAAGGCTGAGAAAGAGTAAAGACAGGTGATAACATAAAGCTGTTTAAATTCAAAGCGCATGACTTTGCTTGGACTTGTGACTTGCAAAAACAATCCATGTTTATTTTACCCACCTAGTAGTGCTTAGAGGTTCAATATAATCTGCCATTTCCAAAGGCTTTGAAGGTTGTCTCCCTGAAACGACTATGAATTTCTAGTAAGAAAAAAAAGAAAAAAGGTGCAATATTGTTCTTTTCCAGCTACTGTACCAGAGAGTTGTCAACATTTACGATGCCTCTTTTTCATTTCCTTCACTGTCTTTTGTTTGCATGAGAAAAAGCCACTCGAGGTCAAGCCATTAAAGGACTACCCTTGCAGTGGTTACATTTTCTCACAATTGAAAGCTAGAGCAAGAGATTAACACACAATTGATTCGGAGGAAGAGGGAAACCAGGTATACGGACACGATAACCTGTACAGGTCAAGTATCAACATCAATGACAATATGATAATCGGTAATTGAAATTCTGTGCCAAGTGCAAGAGAATGAGCAAGAAAAATGCATCGACGAAGTGCTTCAGACTAAAACAATTAGAAAGCAACACAAATGTATAAATATATGTGCTCTTTGACTTTTTATCCAAACACTTCTCATGCAGAGTGATACCATTGTCCAAATCAGTGGTCCTCGGGTTAAGGCACTGTAGAACTCCGAGAGAAAAATATAGAAATGCTGGGGGCACCATTTCTTTCCTGCTTCGAAAAGAACAATGCAAAGTTATATCTAATAAATAACCGGAGGAACCTCAACATGACTTGGGGAGAACATGCGACAACACCATGAAAAAGAAAACGAGGTCGAAACTTGATGAAGTTATTGGGTGGAGATGTTTTTTGAATTCATGTTATAAGCAACCCATACATCCTGTTATCCAAATCACACTAGGGGTGTACTAGGTATTTACCTTTTACAACACTGATATGACGAATGAATCCCTCTCCCGACATGTACACACACACACATACACATTCACACAAACGCACAGTACCACATTGCATGAGTTTGCATGATTGGACATAAGGTTTAAATACTGAAGAGGTCCAAGTACCAAGCAGAGGTCTTTTAATCCCCCATAAACAAACAACAGATGTAGTGACTATCTGTATCAGTGACCGACCTCATGTAATAGCCAACACCTGTAAAGTCCTACTGCTGGTTATACATAGTAAAAACTGAAATTACAAAGTGAGAAGAGATTTCAGAATATCATATACCACATACCAAATTTGAGCAAATACATATTTGCTGACGGGACTTTTTGCATTTTATTTAACTTAAAATGTTAAATTTGTGATGAAGTTGAAATGTTGCGTTTTCTCGGCCACTTTTTCTGAGAATTTGCTGTGAAAGGTTGATGATAACAGTCGTTTGCACAGGACCTTGCAATTGTTTTGTGGAGTGTGTCTATTGTCTTTTAATAAGGCAAACAGGCGGCACAACAGCTTCCTGTGTTTTTGAGCTGGTGGTACGGGGCCTTCTCCCTCTACTCAGCTGCTATTATTCTGTCAAGAGTTGCTGTGTTTCCCTGATGAAAGGAAGTTATTTCATTTCCACCTTTTGTCTGTGTTTGAATGTGAGCGACGCTCTCTCAGCAATATTCGCCTGTTTCAACTCCCCTCTCCATCCGAGGCAAAATATACAACCTTTCTTGAACCCACAACTCTCGATGGTCCCAGAAAAATAGAAATTTCCTCAATTGGTTTGATTCCACGCACCACTTTTAGGTTGTTTTTTTTGGTCATAGCTTCAGCTAATTTCCCTTATCCTCAACTAGAGAGAGAGACATAAGATTAGAAGATTCATAATAAAGAAAGTCAATTCCACGTTAACAAATAAACTATACCGATGGATATGTTTGTGCATTATTTTTCGCATAAATAATCATCATAATAATCAACAAATACACATCTTCAACTTCACTTGCAAATATAGTATGTCTTCACTTTAACGGTCACTTCTATCCCACCTCAAGATCTTGTTTAGATATGACCCAAATGCCATTGGTCTGAAAACCCCCAGGCTGCCTTGCTGTCCTCTGAGGAAGAACATCCAGGCAGTTCTTCCTAATCATGGTTTACATTATTCAGAATAAAAATTAGCACTTACAGGTTCATTCCTCTACTGTAAAAGCTTTGCTTTGCAATGATGAACATCCATCTAGTGAGCCAAACTCCTGTCAGATATTTAAGCTTGACCTTAGACATAAATAGTCCTTGTCAAAGAAGTGCGGAGTCCAAAGGGACACATTTCATTTGGCTATATATGTACTGTAGTTAAAAAAGCACTACAAGTAGACTCCCAAGTACAAATTAATTGAAATTAAGAAGAAGAATAAATTAATATTATTGCTATTTTAGATATTATTATACCAAGCGGCAGAGACAGAACTCTCAGGTTCCCATGCCAGCCAACAGAAGAATGCAAAGATTCTGATTGTGAACATATGATGTGGTCCTTTTCACGATAAAATCAGCGCAGGAAAAATTCTCAAACTTTTTAGTTTGAGTAGGTTTTGACCATGCGGGTTGCTTACTCGAAAAAAATAAAATAAAAATCAATCACCATCATCAGTGACATCGTAATTGATATGTAACATTAAATTGCTGGTGCACAGATACATCTTGCACTGTGGTTCTCCCTGATACAGATCTAGTATTCCATGCTCCAATGATTCATAATCTAAAAGTCACGGGTGTCCTTCACATCCCACCACTCCTGTTATTGTTGCTGCCTGACCCCGGATGGCCTCTCGAAAAGGAGACTTTGCTTTTCAGGACTGCTGTTAATCCTGTAAGAGAGCCATGAGCTCGCCCATCTGCTCCAGCATAACCTGCAGTAAAAACTGGAGGCTACTTTGCAATACTGCGCTCCGTATTTCCCTCGTGGAACCTGTCATCTCCGCTAACCAAGTGGTATCTTGTTTTTTTCTCACAACTGTTTGTTTACTCCAGATGAAACACATTTTACTCTTTTCCCAGAGTGAAGAGCCTTCATCCAATAATCTCTCGCGCTTGGCTTTTGTCCACCGATGTGCACAATATATGACCTGTCCTGCTGCTGAGGGGAGCAGACACATTAGGGGCAATGACGCTAATGATATCGGAGCACTCTACAGAGCACATCAGTGCACAGGGATGACAAACCTGTCAGAGGGCATAATCTAGGAGGTGGTCGTAACATCCCCAGGAAAACCGTGGCAATTTGCACTTCTTTCTCCACCATCCCCTAATAACGGAGCACCGATAAATTCCTTACCTGCCATGGGACAGCAATTTTCACACGCAACAGCCAATGGTATTAAGAGAAGAAACATTTCAAGGGAAATGGTTGTCTTCATTTTATTTCAAATGCCTATGAGCTATTTTATTGCTGGCTTGTTTTTAGGTTAAGGTGTAAATACAATAAAGTGACCGAGAACACTTGTGGTAAATAAAAGAATAGCTTCTTTAGGAAAATTACTATAATAACTAATTTGGTTGCCATGGATCTTGAGATTATTTATTGGAATTATGTCTATTACCATCGAAAATGAATAGCTAAAGTAGTACTTATAGGCATAGGTCTGGGGGGGACTACAGAAAATAGTGCAACTTTTGAATCATATTCACATAATCATTGTTTCTCAAATATTGTGCGGTACGCATTTAAACATATTTATACTCAGATAAAGATATGTTATATATTGTCCTAGTATCTCCCGATGGTAACAGTTTACTCGAGACTAGAACAACAGCTCCTTGTTTGTTAACAAAATGTGAGAAAAAATCTGCCGTATCTTTCATCTTGTTCCTGTTTGTACGAGGTGTGTTATATGACAAGATGTATGTGTTTGGATCAGCGGAGAGGAAAGGGATGTTTTTTCCTCCCCGACATAGGGTAGGATGTCAGAGATAATAGAAAAGATTGGTGAATAGCCCTGAGTTTTGAGGCATACATGTGTTAATCCTGCTCTAGATTGCTGTGCTGAGACTGCTTGTATTTACATATGCAGAGGATCCCGCTGTTTTGAGCACACCATTGACAAGACAGAGCAATTAATCATCCCCAAATACTCCCGCCGTGCAACAGACGACCCTTGCAGAACATGCTGCCACCGAGAGTGTGCAGGTGTGAATCAAGCTGCAATATTTTTATTTTTTCCCGAGTCTCTCCCTCAATGTTGTGTTGTTTGTTGTGACTATCTGTATATTCAAGAGAAATAATGCATTCAATGTCTTTTCGTGCCATTTCTGCGAGAGGCAGGTGCTTTGTAGTGTTAAAATTAAAATCTTTAAATGTTTTAATTTTTCTAAGATGTTTCCCTTAATGTTCGTTTTACCATGCAAAGAAAGTCCATGCAAAAGGCTTTCTTGTTTTTATTGGACAACATTATACAAAGGTTAATGGAAACACATTTCCAAAAATGGTTGTGCAAGTCTATAATTTGATTTGTAATTATTATTATTATTATTTTTTAATCAACCATTTTGGAAGGCCATTGATACATTTCGCTATGCTTGTGTCACTGAACATACAACGTCTCATTAACACTGTGCAAAGCTGTAATAGCTAAATAAGGTTAGCAAACAACTGCCTTATTACATGTCCTAAAGACATGGAGCAAAATAATTCCGAGCCCCCTTGACAGTTTGGTTACCATAAAACCCTGAAAAAAACGTTTGGCACACTGGCTTGTTTGACTCTCTTCAGCTTTTTAACCATGTTTGGCTCTCCATTGCATAGTGTCGGGCTGGTAGTGGGTTTATTAGAGCTTGTCTGATGAAAATGGCAATTTGTTGCCCATGGAAATGAGGTTGATGGAAGCAAACGACTCACCGATGCATGAAACCTCAGGACCATACAACTACAAAAAGATCAGAGAGCTACATAGAGCTGCAGAGCTATATGATAATTCTCAGGGGTTCCTCACGATATGAACAATTATTCTTCACACTACATGCAGCAATTTATTGACAAAATTGGAGACTCTTCTTAATTTTGCTTGTGTTCAAATCCTGAGAGAAAGGGTCTAGAATGAATGAATGAATGAATGTGATAATCATTACACTGAAGCAATGTGTATTTGAAAATCAATAGAGCGCCTCTCCTGTAATCACTGCATGCAGTTTCTGTTTTGTGACCATATCCATTTGGCCTGAAAGTTTCACTGTAAATCATAATTAAGAAAAACAACTTACACACTTCTGCAGCTTGCTCTGTGTTCATTTCTGCAAATCAAACAGTACAATGTACAATGTCTTGTTTTATGGTGAAATACATTGACTCCCAATCATTTTCAAACCCCTCGAGCAAGGATTTTTTTTTTTTTTCACTGGAAAGCATTCGCTTGTTCTGACAAACAGGGGATAGGAATATGCAAGCAACAGCAATCTGTCCAGTTTACGTTCCTTCTGGCATCCCATTATAGCACATCCACAGCCCTCCAGGTACTTCAATTGGTTGTTAAGTTGGTGTGTTACCTGTAACTTACACTTTGAATGGGGGTGTATTAAAATTGCATATCGAAAACGATCACCACCACCAGTTTAATTGTGATTTTTTTTTCTGTGTGTGGTTTTCTAAACTGGGGATAGGGTCCAGCACAGTTTAGTCAAGGCCAGGTTAGACACATGACAAACCTTTATTTAGGACACTGCCCCTGCCGCCAAGGGCAATTTTGAAGTACAGAAAATAACACCATTGGCTGTATGAACATCTGCTCCCTGGGTATTTGATTTCCCAGGCAGATGTTGGACCCCAGCTGCTATCACAAGATAATTTGTATGTTTGTGCAGAGCGTTCCCATTTGGCTGTTCTGCTGATGGTTATGTCTTCCTTTTGTGGCTTGGTCTCTGCCACCCTGATGCCCTCTTTGCCCCGACTGTATGAATTGCCCAATTCATATTAGAATCGCAATTCTATTTCCACGATTCAGAGGCGAGGTCTCAAGAAACGGAAGATCTGGATTCATAGTGGAAATCAAAAAACAAGCGCTGTCTTAATTTTAAGATTTGAATGATTCATCACAGCCTTGTTCTATTCATGATGACAACACTGGAGTCAAAGTGCTACTCCCACATAAATCTAAATCAGCCAGCAATTCATTTTATGGCTGAGCACTGACACTGTCACATTGACAACTCAGTAAAGGTCGTAACGTTCTCTCGAATGACCTGAAGCATTACTGTATGCATGTAGTATATGTGTGAATAGGCAAAACTTTAGAAAAGAATATACTTCTGCCAAAATACAATGCTGGCAAACCAGATCAGGATTATTTTGGACCGATCTGTACAAACTCTCAGGCAGATAAAAATAATCAGAATTCATTCTAGAGATGACATGCACTCAACATTGCTAGTAGCGGAAGTTGAAAGGTTACGGTTTCCTAGTTTCGTTTGGCCACAGAATCATTACAGAGGTATGGCTGTGTCCTCCAAGCAGTATCTGCACCTTAGCCTCACACAGACAAGTTCGGGTACAGGTAATGTCATCTTCTGTGACATGTGAAAGAGTAGGCAGTCTACAGAAAAGATAACTCAAAGGCCATTAGTCTCACCCCTGACCCGGAGGTAGAAAAAATATCGCACCACCTGCTAGAAAAGAACGTTTTAAGTGACCCCACCACTCCCCACTCTTTTTTTTTTTAAGGCTTTAAATTCTCCCCTCCCAAGTTCAGAGTCGATTTGTTATCAAATCAAGCGTCGAGCGTCTGATTCATTGCTATTCACCTCTCTGGCTGATTTATATGCAGAATGTAAAACAGATGCCTTGTGCGATACATATTTATGGTGAGCCCTGCTCTCACAAGATTTATTATAGGTTCTTTCATCGGGGTGTGCATGAGCTGTGCTATGATGACTTGTATTTCCTCTCAGCTGCCAATGCCAAACTCATTAAAAAGAGGTGTGACTATTAATATACATTGTAATACTGACAGCCCCTAATTTATAACCCAACTACATGTTTGGGGTTTCTTCTTTGCTTTCCTCACATTGTTGGGGTGGGGGTAGTGATCTTTGTATACCTTCATATGTATGTACATCCTCACGTGTGCACATTTGTGTGCGCGTGTGCATGCCTATATAGTTCATGTACTATGGAAATGCAGACCACATTTCAAATGCCTTTCTTATTCTCTTATTATATCTCATATTGATTTATAGGGTGTATTACCTTGACCCTTATATACTGTGCTCCAGGCAATATGAAGCCTAAACCACATCATGTGAAGTTCGCGCTCACTTGCGGCCAATATTATGTGTAAGAAAAAGCATCAATGTAAACAATCTCTCTAATCTTCTTTAATGAACACTAGCTATTGGTTAACAGTTAATACGAAACAACTGAAAAGTGCAATATCAATTTGTATGTTGTATGTAGCTGTATGTTTTTGCTCAAACAGTGTCTCATGTTTCCTGTTGGATTTTTAAACAAGCGTTTGGTTCCATATAGTTTTAACAATTTAGCCAAGCATGAATGATAAAATAAAATAAAGCACAGTATGTTACAATATAGGGGTTAGTTTGCTATAGTTGATTATTACTGTTATTAGTGGTTTCTATTCATGTGCTAACTACATGTTGTTGCATTTATTTATTTTAAAACAGTGCTTTTAATTGTACTGACCTCATAACATAATCACTGCATATATCAAATTAAATTCATATTGTTAATACCTAAACGCAATATGGTTACAGAGAAATATAAACTATTTAAGCACTGCAATTTTGACGACAATAACAACATAACAAAATGCAAGATTTACACCTACAGAGGAAGTAAGGTTGGAACTGGTATGGAATTAAAGCTTACAATGTGGTGGCAATTCTAAGGCTGTATACAAGCCTTAAAACATTTTTTTGTTGCACATTGTAATCTGGGGTAACTACCTTTTTTATTTTGAATTCAAGCTACACGATTAATACACAGGTTGATATTTTCATGTTTGGTTGGAAAAAAAAGTAAAACATAAAAAAATCAGCCAAAGATTGGGTGACCACCCTGCGCGGAAGCTGTTTCATTTGTTAATGTCAACATCCATGTCATCGTTAGGACTGTGCAATTTATTTAGTTTTTGCCCAAAAGATCCGATACAGATTTGGCAGTAAATAATATTTAATTAATATTTAATTGGCCGAAGAAGCAAACCATATTCGACGTCACAATTCAACCATTCAATCATTACAATATATATAATGATTATGTAAGGAATTCCATACATACAAATGACTCTGCAAAGATTCAGCTATACTGATCTGCCCAGACACTCACAAGGACTGCTGCTTTACTCAAGTTAATGTATTTAAACACCAGCGAACGGCACAGGAGGTGCACCAAAGCACAGGGCACAGAGACTTGACTAGATTAATGGAAACTATGGGCATTAGCCTAAAAACTCTTGGATGCAAACTGGACTGTTTTTGTGCATTTCGTTTTCCTACTGATATATCTTTTAAAACACAGCAACACTCATGCGTACCTCAGAAATTCAGCTTATTTATTTTTTTTAAGGAAAGAGCGCACTAATATCATGCTCCGATTGTGCCACCCCTGACTGGGCGACAGCACTGGACCGAGTGATTTCAGCATATTAACCAGCAAATCAAAGGATATTATCATAAACCATATGTCAAACAAAAGCTTGTAGCGTTTCACAAGGAGCAGCAGATTGGATGCAATAAAATCTGCCCCTTCAATGTATCAGTCAACACATGTATATCACTTGAAGTTTGCCAAATCAATACAAGTTTCCTCTTTAGCTATGTCAATGTACATGGAGCAACGTAGGAGCCAAAACTTTAAATGGAATCTCGGGTCAAGATAATTCAACTTCAAAAAATGTTCTTTTAACAAACTGTGAAAGAAGATGAGAGGGATGAAATCAAACACAGAGAGCAGGGCAGCGCAGCCTATGGTTGCTTTTTGTCGCTGTGGCGCACTCGGCTCCACTGCTGACTTGATGAAGACAGGTAAACATCCACCGTGCCACCACTGCAGCCGGGAGAGATGCTCCGAGGTGCACACAGATTGTGTGCCGTTACTTTCAGTGACTGGGTGAAAATCTGATGTTTGCACACAACAGATGCTGAACAAAACCATTTAAACATGGGTCTTAAAGGTGAAACATGAGACTCGTGCACGAGAGTTTAGTGTGATGCGGCTGCTCTGCAGGTGAGCTGGACTCGCGCACACTGGCAAGAGGGAGAGATTAAGGTTTCTCATTGTTCTGGGTAAGGTATATTCGGAAAATAAACCCACAAAGTTTAAATACAAGTAATGTTTGAAGAAAAAATGATATGTATGAAATAGCAAGACCCAGTAAACAACCAACACAGGACAAAGTAATATAGCGCAGACAATTTTGGCAAAAGTCAACAACAACCTGACCAATACCACTCAGTGTGACAGTTTTATCTGCCAGTTAAATATGAGGCTACAGCCAATGAATGGTTCGCTAAGCTTAGCACAACAACTGGAAACTGGAGGAAACAGCCCGTCTGGCTCTGTCCAGATGTAACACAATCTGCCTCCGGTACCAGCACCTCTGTGGCTGTATAAAAAGGTGGTTTGGTTATTCTTGACCATTTATTATTTCTCATGGGGGAGGGGTCTGAACCGAGAGTCAATCCAAGCAAGAAATAGTCCATGTCAGGCAAGTATGAAGCAGCTATGGCTGAGGTAATGCAACTTAAACATGTTAAAAAGATCAGATGTCCTACTGAATGAAACCATAGGTCAGCGCTTAATGAAACATTAAATGAGTGTGTCTTTTTTTTTATGATCGCACACACTTTGTTTTATGCTCACGCTCCGTCATTTCGAAAATAGATTTTGTCATAATTTCGTTAGATGAGATATTTCATAATGTCCTATTTGCTGCGCGCTGCAATTTAAAAAATGCATTACATTGCATTGTTTATAATCATCTTAAATATGATTTTTGCAAAATATTCACATTGAGGTAAATGTTAGGTTTAGTGTCAAGATTAATTACATTTACAACCTTTTGAAGAATAAATATATTTTTAATTGTTCTAAAGTTTGTTGTGTGGTAAAGTCCAAACTTAGGTTCCTAACATAAATGCTTTGTGTGTTTTGCTTTCCGAAACAGTCTCTCCTGGTGAGGGAACACAAGCTAGAGAAGAAAAGACTCAAATGATTTTGTACTTCACGATCCAAACGCATCCCAGCAATCTATCGCCATTTCTGGCATTTTCTGGCGTCTCTCCCTCAGCCCACATTGGAGGGGCTTTTATGTTACACGACCACTCGAATTTGAGCCCAGGAGGGGAGTTCTATGGCTCCCTCAGCGAGGCAGCCCCCCCAAAAAATCTATAGACCAGATGTATGATGTTATATGGTCAAACTGGCAAACACAAAAGGTCTAAAAACAAAAGCCATGAATTAACCGAGAGGCTTTCAAAAGTGTGTTTTCAAAACAGCCCAACTGAGAGCTCAGACGCCTCTCCTCCCTCACTCCAGCTCTCAGCATTACCCCACCTCTCCTTTTCTCCCTCACTCATCATCTTCCCCCTTTTCTGCGTCTCCTCCTCTCGCTCTTATTCTCTCTATGCCACCCCCCGAGACTAAACGCCTTAAAAGAAGAGAAAGGACACCATTTTTGCTAATTAGCAGAGGACTTAACAGGCGCAGGGTATGCTGCCTTAGTTTTTCATCTGCTGTCCACGGGCTGTCGACTGTCCTGTGAAGTTGAGCCTGTGTGGCTAAAAGTAGAAGAAAGGAGCGGGACAGACACACACAAAATGCCTCAGTGGAGATCCTGAACAGACCTCCAGTGGGAGTTGAGCTTAAAATGCGGGACATTCATTAGTATTTAACATTAAGGAATAAAGAAGCCTTAAATTAGATGTGTAAATGGCTCTGTGCCCCACCTCCTTCCTTAGAAACGTTCACAGGCTCTTTTTTTTATATATATATATATACATATTTTTTCTTTTTCCTATGTTTCTAATTGGGGACCCGCATATGTACTAACAAACAACGACAACAAATTATAGAATTTATGGATATACTAATCTTTTCACATGATCAAGGTGTTTCTCTTCCTTTTGTAATAAAATGTTCTTTATGTGCTGCTTCAAAAATTATAATTAATTGTGTTGTTTAAATTTAGTTGAGAAATATATATATATTTTTGTTTAACATGTGTGCAATTGTACCAACAAATCGTTTTAGTAGAAAACACTGGTGTGGTTACAGGACCACACATCAAGGAGACACCGCTGGATTTTCAATCAGTAGACAGCAATCTATGGTTCATTGCTCAATGGTACATAACCAGTGTTTATTTCAATTACATTTACTGGATTGACCTGTGAGGCGATATACCGCAAACTAGTTCAATGTATTCGTTTGAAATATCTTATCTAATATTTGAGGAAAAATACTCAAAATCATAATCCACTTCCATCTACTCAGTAGAGGAGTCAATATTTTGTCTACACACTAAAACAACAACCAGTAAGTGAAGTCAAATAAAAACACACACAAAAAAGTCAAAGAATACATTTCCATTTGAGAAATCACCAGGACATTTACAAGGTTATTCTAAAAATATTAATTCATAATCACATTAACATATGCAGGACTGTAGCAGACAGCTTTCATCTGTAAACCCTCTTGACACCCATAATGTATTTCATGCCATTGAGTCTAGGGGGGGAAGGAAACTGAGATGGTAAACCCCGAGCATCTGAGGTTTAGAGAAGCACAACAAAGTGGAAAATTAACAGAGTGGAAACTTAATAAACAGTTGCTTCGCTGCTGAACTTAGGGGTAATTCCCGCAGGAAGGGAAAGGCCAAGAGCACAGGAACGGCGGCAGTGAGAGTCCTCTGCTGTGCGAAGACAGGAAGTCAGGGGTGAGGAGAGAGACTGGCAGAGTCAGAGTTCAGCAATCACTATTAAAAACGGGACGGGTGGCTCTGGCCTGCAAACAGCCTTTTAGCCTTTCTGCCTTAAATGCGATGTTACAAACGGCCGTCTCCTCCCGGATAGCTGAGTCAAATAAAGCATGCGTGGGAGGAAGGAGCCTAGTTTCGCCGTCATGTCCTAAAACACTTGTATCGAGATCTCTAAGTGGCTGTTATATTGCATGCCGAAATGGAACAGGATGTAACGACGTAGGCTGCTAGCATCCTCGGCTACTTTGCTCAAATGGGTGTATTTATCAGAGATGTAAGACACACATCCTATTAAACCAAGGGCACCGGAGAAATTCCTCACATGATCACCGCAGCCCCATAACTGTCCGAGACAAAAATGGAGCCTGCGCCGTATGTCAGTTATATGGAGCAATAACCAACTTAAAGAATTGTGGTGAAAGAGCCATTTACCTGATGCTGAAAAATGAGGAGAAAGCCCCCCTTCCGCCATCTACCCCTAACCCACACAGAGACACAGATCGCTGCACAACCACACAAACATGTGTTTTTAAAAATGTGTCTTTGTGCAAGTTGAAGTTGTTCACTAAGCTCTTCAAGTAAAATGGTCTAAAAAGAACTGCTGTATTGGATTAACAGAATAGAGTTCAAAAACGTAATTAAAAACAATGGAAGCTCAAAAATTAAATAGTATGTTTTTGGAGCAGTTATTGAGGGTGACATGAGTATTTGTGATGTGACTCTTTAATTGATGGCTTTTGACCTCACTATAATGATGTTGTTTATTGTTGTATGAAGGTCTAAGACCAAACTGTGTACCACTTTTTGACAATTCAACATTTGATTTAAATTACTCACTTTTTGTTTTCTGACATTGCATTACTGTGTGCATTACTTAAGAGTTAGTGTGAATTTCTTGCAAGAAAGTGACCCATCAACACCCTTTTAAATACAGACTCTTAATAAAAAAGAACCTTGAACAACTACAATGACCTGGGTGACTGAGAATCTTCATAGGCATAACATAAACCATGTTATTGTAAATATAGAGCAAGGTGAATTTCCTTGGTGTTACTTGGCAGTTACTGGGCTCTGCTCCGTTTTAACCTGAACATAAATTTGAGGAACCTCTCTCTTTGAACGGGATTGAATTTTGTCCAAGCAAACTCTTCAAACATGGCGGGTGTATTGCTGAGGTCACGAGGATGTGCAGCTGTCGGCTGTGAAGTTTATTGGGCGAGTGGCTCTTGAGAAAATTGACAGACATGACATTACTATTTATTTATTTTTTGTAAACCGCACTTGCTGTTACCATGGTAACTGTACCATGACACAATCGTTTGATTATGTCACTGATGACATAATAAAAGGTCCAACTCCAGCTTGACGGGCACTACACTATTAAACAGAAATTTCTGCAATTTTATATAGGCTACTGTAGATTTTGTAGATAAAATGTTGTATATTTAACCACTGATGCAAATGTTCATTATGATGTATTAGTAGTGTGTGACTAAATGTGGTTTTAGAGGTTACGGCTGTTGTCACTGTGGTGGCTCTGCACACCCACTTGTGTTTTTAAAACTTAAAAGATTGTTGAAGCAACATACAATTATTAAGCTCCCTGTGCTTTTGTAGTTTCTGATAAGTACCGTGGAAGTGCAGAATAATCTGCCTAAAATAAACACTGATATGAGGATATACACTAAGGCAAATCTCAGGACGCTGAGAAGTGGAGTTGAAGAAAAAAAAAAAACACTGCTGTCACCAGCCAATTCTAAATCTGTTGTGGAATCACCAATGGCTGCCTGATCTTTTTTATATATAAATAAAAGGCAGCAGAATTTACAAATGAACCATTTTGTAAAATATTTGTGGTTGTATATTATCAGACATGGAGCACAGGACAACGTAGGCCGGGAGGCTGAGCATGTTGCTCACGAGTCAGACAGGATTATGCTGTGAAATCCTCTGAAACAGGAGCAGCAGGGGCCACTTGAGGCAGGTCAATTGGGCAGACTGTGCAGCAGGTCCACAGTAGAATGTTGCTTATTTATGAAATCATGCAAGAAAGATCTGTTTTAGCGCTTTTGAAAGCATCTAAAATGGGAAACCAAGCTCTTCTTTGCACTGATTCGGGATCAAACTAACAGTATAACTGCTCCCCCTGGTGTGCTTATCAATGTATTGCCTGGGAGAATAATCTGTAGAGCAATTAGTACGCACCCTTAGGTTAAAAGTACCGACTTTGTAGGAGTGCATCTTCATATAATGCTTCAGTTCAGTAGATACTGCGATATTCCAGTACATCTTAAAATGAGAAGAGACATTCTCATAAAAGACAAAACTTCCGCTGCTGAATGAAATCATTTGAAATCACAGTGAAAATGTCATGGTGTTGTTTCCTGAGCTAAATTCTTGAATATTAAACCCCGGTGTAAAGAATTAAGATTTATATCTCTGTCAAGGGCTCCTAAATGGAAAAAAGCCACATGGAGCGACTCGCTTTTTTTTCCTCTTTTCCCCTTGCCTTTCTACACACAAGCTATACGAGCACACACATACACAAAGACAAAATGCACTCCTCATAATTCAGCGTGCTCATAAATCTCACCAGGTTAATGCTCCACAAAAACCCCTTCAACATCCTTTAAGTGTTAAATCATCACTTTGTGGAGGAGAGCGTAGAGAAAAGACAGGAAAGGGGGCACGAGAGCAACAGAGATAGTGCTGTCCTCTTTCCAAGCACGAGGCCTGGGAGTGTGTAGATTCTAGCCCTTCAGTCAAATATGTTGCCATGCAAGGGATTAGGGGTCTGTGAAGCTCTGGGTCTTGACCTGCAAGCCTTGGAGCCTGGCTGTAACCTGACCCAATACCAGGTGTATGCCTGTGGGTCAAAGAGGTGGGAAAGCATGCAACAAAAGACAGCTCCTCCATAAAAGCCTCACTGCTCCAATCAACCATTTTAAACCTTGTTTTCCCGCCCGCAAATAGCTCCTGCCGTTTGTGTTACCAGCACGGCTCTGCAATGTGCATTGAAAAAGGCCTCATATTTCCTTAATTGTGGAAGCCCACACATATGTCACCGAAATGAAATGTGTAGTGTGTATATCCTAATAGAGAGAATGTTAATGGCATGCTTACTCCCTGCACCCGCTCGGCTTTGCTTTTACTTTCAAAGTAATTTACGGCGCCTTTAAAGCACCCCGTCATCTGCAGCCAGAGACCCATAACTGTCATGTGAGTCGATCATTTACCCGGCGATCTCCTAAGTGTTACGTGATAATGGGTGGAAGCAGTGGAAAACATAGGGAAATAACTAACACCTACAGAACCAACAGATCATCTCTATAGAACGGAAAGCTGTATCATTTCATAACACATGCAGGACCGTGGCGGTTAATCAAGATACCTGCCAAGAGACCTGCCATATCTCAAGAGCATGTCAGAGGAGAAGTGTTTAAGTGTGCTCATATGGGAGTGAATAACTGAGTGGGATTCTTCTTTCACTTACATTAGTTGTTGACACTTGGGAATTGGGAGCATTATATTTTGCGGTGACAAGGTTAATGTAACATAATGTAAGCTTCTAATATTTGGTGCTTATTTTTTACCATAAAGGATATTCAGTATTATATTTATTCATGTCTAATGGAGGAAACCGAGAATTCAAAGGTCACGTTAACAATGTAGACACGCACAGTTCCATACTGAACCGCTTTCACAGACAGAAACGTGATGAATTTCCTGCATACACAATCTAAAATTGTCAAAAAAATAAAAAATACCTGTGTAATTACAGTGGTGATTATTTCAGTATTTATCAGGCATTCCTGGCTGGTGGGACCCACAGGCTGAAAGTGACTACACTTGAACAAGTCTACAACTGGCTGGCCTCAGAGGGTTATTAATTGCTTCAGCATGCCCTTTCACAATGTGTTTGGATAGGTGTTTCTTGTAGCGAACAAAAAAGCCTCTGTAGTGCTTCACTTTAGTCTGTGACTCAATTAGGGAAGGAAATGAGAGTAAATAACAAAAAGCCATTGTCTTTTCTAAAGCCACCGCCTGAGCTGAAGATGTTACGTAACGTACAGTATCTCGTCTGTATTATGGATATTAAGATGTAGTAACGGAGATGCAAGGGATCAGCGAGTAGGTCACAGTGACGATGTGATAGAGGGAGATGACAAAAACAGCATTGTTGATAACACATATACCCGTGATATACAACGTACACTTTTGTTTTTGGTGTATAACCCAGAATCAGTTCAAACACAGCTCAGCACTTAGTAAAAGAGGATGTGATGCAAATAATATATTCACAGTAATTATCTTCAACTAATGACTGTGTTCATCATCTATTAACCTGCAAATGATGTTCTAATGAATAGACGTGATAGTAAAATGCTCAAAATACATTTTAAGGCATTTTTACCTGGCGAATATAAAGAAAATATAAATCAATTTTTCTTTATCGACTGACAGATGGATCACAGCAACCTCAGGTTTGGGTTGGTGTAGATTATTTGCTACAGATACATGCGTTAAGGAACCCTTGTAAATCAAAGACGGCGCAGGTGCCACAACCAGTGTCGTTCTGTCAACGCGGAGATACATCAGTACACCATGAAACTCATAAAAACATCCAAGCCTCTCAGACAGTTTCCTTTGTAACGCTGTCGTCACAGTGTGCGTTGCCTCTCTCTTTCACCTCTGCACGTCTCTCCCTGCCAAGCTCCCCTCAATCCCTCTCTACCAGCTTTGGAAAGGGCTTTCCTAGTGAGGCGAATTCCAGCGTGCACTTGCCAAGTGACCCGTGACCATGGGCGGACAAGGTTACCAGTGCTGGCTTTCTACAACCCTCACTGCCTCCATATGAGTCCGCGTGTCTCCCTGCCTGAAATAGTAAGCCAGACGCTGTCGTAATGAAAAGCTCGGGACAAACCTGCTGCTCCGATGCCCTCCAGGCTCAAGCTGACAAAACATCAAGACAATGACGGCCAAGTATGAGAGGTGAACAAAACCCCAAAGGATGTTAGAGAGAGGGGGGAGCAAAAGGTGACAGCGCACCAGAATCCACTCTCTAAATATAAGTGCAGTTTAGCACCTTTATGGGTTCTTTGTCTTGTACACTGCACCTGTGTGGTAGAACTAATAGAGGCAGTGTTGAAGACTTTTTTTCTTGACATGGGTCTAAGAAAAAGAAATAAAACATTGGACACCGTGGTGTAGATCTTAACTGCACAGCAGCAGTTTTATCCCTCAGCTCTTCTGTGTTAAATCTCTGAGCTGTGACATATAAAACATGTGAAACACCATTAAGCTCCTGTAAACGGCAAAACAACTCATAACTCTGTGCCATTCTATATACATAATATACATGTATACATCGAATATATAGTATACAATATTACATCCAGCACTACAAAGAGAGGTCCCCTGTTGACTGGATTTCAAAATCTTTTTTTGTGAGTGCGACAGCATGGTGAGTAAAGGCAGATGTGATTCAGTCGTGCGGAGCACGAACACGACAAACTGTGCTAGGGATGGTGTTGTGAAATGATCCAATCTATTATGCATTCAATTGAGATTTAAATCATTATGTTTAATATGGATATATGAAGCGTTCTAAAAATACTGAACATGGGGGTGAATAACATTTTTTATAGCACACTGATAACTGTAAAAAATCATTTGTTCATCTTATTTTCTGGTGTTGCACGTTTTTGCTGGCTCACTGCAGATCACCACAAGGTCGATGATCATGCCTTGATGCCATAGTACATGAAATATGGCGGTTGGAAAGGAAGAACTTGATATCGTTATTGTGGTTTAGTCTATGTTAGCTTAGATTTAGAGCCGTAGCAATGTCAGGAAAACCATAGAGCTATATCATGGGCTTAATTGAGGTACAATTCAACGTGACATACAATTCAAGGGGATCATGGATTATAAATCCAGCTCTTCGGTGATTATTCAAAGCTCTAAATATTTGAAAAAATCACACCACCCCGATCAACCATCATAGTTTTTGTGTTTCGCGTACTGTATGTATGTTCATCACTTGGAGGAAGACACAGACGACCAAAAGCAAGTGAAAAATAGAGGCAGCCAGGTTGTGTGTGTTTGTGTGTCTGCCCTGTCAGAGAGATCATAATAAACTGTCATCATCATAGCCAGGGGTAAAGTTCCATCCTGGTGCCCACACCGCAGGAGGACTCAAACACTTACTGATGCCATGCTTTAGAAGGTTTATGTAGTGAGAACACACCCGCTTACACACATATTATAGATAACATACATATCTTCAAGGTGGTGTCGTCACCCTGAAGTTTGATCATTTGGACAGTATTTTAGCTGTTGCTAGAACTACACGCTTTTGGACAAAAAGAATCTCAAATGTTGCGCGAGGAATGTGCTGAAGCCACTGCGCAACTTGGACCCTTTGCATTTCTACTGTTCCAGTAGTAATTCTGGGTCGTCTCATGCTCCCTCTTTCTGATGTTACTGTCAGCTCAGATTGCCACATCTGTCCCACTGCCCCCTTTTGCTCCGTGCCAAACTCGACACTACATCTGGACCGTTAGCCAGCAGCTGCCTCTCAGCCTGGAACTTGAAGTTCCACTGGATCTTAGCTCTATTGCTCACACCCACTTTCACTGGTGTGTCCAATCGATCCTTGCAGATTTTCTAATCCTCAGGACAGATGTAGCTGTGCACCATCCCGGGGCCTCTTGGTTGTGGCTCTCAGGGGGCACTGTACCAGCATGCAACATGCACCCACCCACATGTGCTGGACTGTGTCAGGGTCATCCCTGCACAACCTTCACCTTGGTAAGCTCATCGCTGCCTCTTCACCATTCATCCAGGTGGGGCCATCTCCCTGATGTATTCGTGGATGCTCCTAGATTATGGCTCTGATATGCCCTCCCAGCTTGACTTTTGGGGGAACCGTCTGTGCATTTTGTTCTTGACATAAGAGGAATCCATCTTTGATTGTAGCCATTTCACTATTCTGGCTGGGTATCTGATTACTGGCAGGGTTACACGTGAGTGGCTTGGGTCTTATTCCCTCCATTCAACAAGCATCCTCAGCACCTGTCCTACCCTTATAAGATATTTTGCAGTGGCTGAAATCCATGCAACCTCATCAAGGCTCGCATTTTTCAGTACAGATGTCAGTATGGGCACTTGTCAGTCTACAGGTACATAGTTCCATATTCACTGAGCTGTGATTTTGTGCAAACGTATCTCTGATGTGATCTGGGACCAAACAAGTCAGCCTTTGTCCCCCCCACATGCAACAATGAGGCTTGGACACCCATGACCATGTCACTGGTTCAGCTGTTGGAACTAACCACTGTATAGCAAGAACGCCCCTTGCATTATACCCTTCACATGTTTGCCCTTATTGTCACCCGTACCCTTAAACTGACCAATTTTATTTGCCTCCAACACATCAATTTCAAAAACTGGCTGCTGACTTGTGGCGCAGTATATCCCCCTACTTGAAAAGTACAATTTTATTTAGTTAATCTGTGGTATTTATAAAAGTGTATAAACAGTTCAAAAGTCTGAGATTGTGTTCTTATAGATATTTAAACCCCGCAACATTGACAGGTGACAATCTGTGTATTGTGTATACCGACTAACAACCTAGCGATGGAAACAATTGAAACTACACAATATTACTAAAGCGTCAGAATAAACTTCTCACAGATATTGTGAGTGCACTATGCGACTTAATATCATACAAACAGATATGCTTAACATATACAGCTACAGTACATGGATTTATTGGGGCTGACATATGAGCTCTCTATTGGCCCACCCACTCTCATTCTATAACAAAAACTATAGGAATGTTGACTCTTGGGGGTCGCGCTCAGTCACTGCAGTGTCATGTGTGGAATTCTTCACCCACCAGCTCCCAATTTCACGGCAAATTTCCACAGAGGACTACATCTGTATGGAGACTGTAAAACGAAGCGGCAGGGGGCAGTTCTCCTGGATTAAGTCTGCTCATCAGTTTATCATTCATCAGACAGGGGGAATTTCAGCTGAGGAATACAAAAAGGGAGGAGGAAAAATCCCTAATTTTCTACAGTCATACCTTCCTTTGTACTTCAGGATTAACGACAGGGTTGAGGGAACCTGATGAGTTTAAAGCTTTCGAAGAGTGCTGGGTGAAAGAAAGCCAGATCAGTACAGAGATACGATTAGAGAATCTCATAAATCACAAGTGCTTATGGTGGGGGAATAAGGTCTTAAAGACCATCTGGACTTACCAAACTCAACATTTATTTTGGGCTGCCTCCGTGGGGAATACGCTTTTAGGAACAAGATTTTATTCAGTCTCAGTACACGTCAGAGGGCACACGTTAGGCTGGCTCTTTTTTTTTTTCTGGCAGTGATTAATAAAGAAGGGTACGATTTCAGAGTATCAAAAAAATTGATATATAATAATATATATAAATAAATCAAAATTAATAAATAAATAACAGAACAATTTAACTTCTAGCAGCAGGGGCTATGCAGCTCCAATGGCAGCAGTAGACTAAGAGCGTACTGTACTGTACAGTCTGTGTCACCCATTCTCTGTGATCCTAACGTTGGAGTCGGAGAGACACCCATGCCTCTCAGAAAGATAAGTGTGATTCCCTCCGTGGCCTGCCAACTTCCTGCAGACACCTCTTCCTCACTGTGCTTCCTGATGTTATCATAATCCGGGACCCAGGGTGGACCTTTGTGGCTCATGGCCTTGTCTTCCGCTGGCACACGTGTGCGTCACATTATCTGCTGAAAGGCCAGACTCTGCATCCTTTCAAGGGGGGGTGGTGTACAGCAATGTCGGGAACAGGAAAAGGAAGTGGACACAACCAGGACTAGGTGAGAGAATAGAAGGAACAGAATACAATATCTATCTCCTGTTCCCCCCCTTCAATCATTTATAAACAACAGTTTCATATTTTCAAAACTGTGGAAAGAAATGGTCTTGTAATGTGTCAGCATCAGACTCCTCTCAGGATTCACACAGACTGACCCCGTGGTAGTAGTAGTTTCACAGCGTTCAGATACTTCGACTACTTTTACACGTGCATAATGTTGGCCATAGTGTGAGTGAAAGTGAAGCCTTGAGCTTGGTCTGGAAATGCACCCTCAACTGGGCTCGGAGCTCTTATTTCAGTGGATGCCTAAGTAGAGTTTGACTTTAAAGGCTTTGATCAGGAGGCGATGCAATGGCATTTGACTTCTAGTTTGAAAAAAAAACAGTGTGTCAGACCTTTGGGGTCACTGGGATCACTTATCACGGCTGAAAATAACCAGTGGCAAGCCACGATTTGGGGAATCTAACAGAGGGCTGACATTAGCAGGTGCCCTGGGGTGGAATAGAGACAGCTACAGAGGAGGTCACTGACCTTGGAACACAGAGAACTTTTTTTTTTTTCAAACCCGAGGGCCTGGTTTCATTTAGTAGAAAGGTTCTTCAGCTAAAGCTGGTGAACAGCAGCGCAACCTCAACAGCTGTATAACGCACTGCAAAATGGAGTACCAATAACAAAAATACATAAGGTCACACGTCGGCCAACATCGGCGCTACAAATGTTAAAACCATTGCAAATACAATTTATCAATAGATTAAATAATGAATTTCACTTTTTGTGGTACATTAGACAATGATATAGACAAAGAGTCTCTGTTTATCATACATTTCCTTTTCTACAGTATACTGTGCAATTGTACATGTACATTTTAGTATAAAAACTGTGGTGTTCTTTGGTGTTCATTCTGCTTACACTCAAGTGCAAGCCAGAACACTGACTGCTAAGAAAACCCAGTAGAAAATCAGAGGATAAATGAAAAATACTTAACATCTCAAGGTGATTACTTTAGCATTTAACCCCATTCATACTGTCTCTTTAATCCTATTTGTATCCAGGAGGATCAGTTTTGGGAAAATGTTTATGTTTCCCTAAATGAGATACCAAGAAGCACATCGTTTAATTATTACTTGAATCAAAACTTCCAACACATTAAAACATTGTGAAGACAATAACAGTCTGTAAGAACACTGAAAATAGCAACATAAGGGGTTTCTGTCTTATATTTTGACAAAGGAGCAAATAGTATAGCTGAAGAAACTCTACTCTAGCGATGCCCTGAGCCTCTTTTTTTTTTAACAGCAGGTTCTCTGTATTATTGGACCAACAATTGCGTGCCAGCTAACATTAGTAGTAATTATGGGGATCTTTTTAGTTGAGAATTAATCAAAATCATGCTCTCTTTCCTGATAACTGTACTTATTCTTGAGTGACAAGTTCGACTATAAATTCATTCATAAAAATCTTTTTTTTGTTGCACAAGAGCATGCATGCTCTTGGTCAACCTCCGCCGCACTTCTTTCTCTGTCCCCAGTTGTTGCATGTCAATCAATGTTGCACAGATGTACACAACTATGTTTACAAGTTCATTTGAGGGCATAATGCCACAGAGGATTAACACCAAAAGGAGCTGGACTGGTGAACAACTGTATTCATAATTTTAAACAATGAATAGAAAAGATGTGTATCCCAAGTCAAGTCAGTCATGTTGAGATGAGTATAATTTGTAATTAAATGGTAAAAAAAAAATATATATATTCATAAAATAAACCATGAGACAGAAGGTAAAACGGTGAAAATGTGATCTTATCTCACAATAAGCTGACATTTGTCCCACATTTGACAGTTAAAATAAACATAAAACTCACTCTGTGCTTAGCGACAGTTTTAAGCCTTGTGTATGACATTTAAGAATTATACCGAAATTTAGAGAAGATCAGGTAAAATGAACAATAAATGATTACTTTACTCAGGATGCACATGGTCCCATAACACAAATATGTTTTTTGTAACTTAACTGACATCCAGAAATGTGTTCTCATACTACACAATGTAAAAAATTTAAATATGCTCCCTTAAAGCATACTAAAAGCCCTTAAAATATGGTGGGGGGTGTGAAGAAACAAAGGGGATAGGGAGGTGAGAGAACAGAGTGCAGAAGCCGAGCGGGGGGGAAGGACCTAGACAGATCAATACGAGTCAGGAAATAAGGTAGAAAAGGTTATTTACTTGACATTGATCTGTTGTAGCAGCAACAGAGCTTGCCCTGTTTCTCTTTTGTTAACCTTTAAGCCTGAGTATACTCACGAATGACAGGAGAGTCAACTAACAGGTGTAAATTATGGATTGATGGAGGTCACGCCACCTCTATCCCTGACTGGCACCTATTTGGTTACAGCCATGAAAAAAATGTAAATGTCAATAAGGACAATTCAATTCAACACAATATATCACCATAAGTTTCTTTGCATGCATAAGTGCAATATATCCTATCGAAAGCAATCAAATAAAAAGGCAAACACTATTCAATCCCAAATGTGGACATGCTATATGGTGCAAATATTTAAAGCCAAACCCATCAAACTCCTAATAGTATAGGGACATTTACTACAGACAGAAGGGTCATGCAGTGTTCTGCACATCAGCTGTGTCTGGCCCCAACCCAGTGGTTACTTCTAGACATCCATCATGTCTCCTTTTTAGCCCATAAAGATGGCACAAACCTGATGCACTGAATGGGGAACTATTTGTTCTTCCATATGCCAGTGCTTGTAATCGGTTTCTCAGGATACTGCCAAATTTTGCCTTTTGCCAACTAGGGCCACATGTTTCTACACAGGGAAGTTTGGCAAACAGTATGCTGATGATTTTGTAATTTGGGCTTTTGTGAAAAAATGAAATCCACATAAAGACCCAAGTAAGTACAACCCTTGTTTCATATGTTTTTATATTTTTCATTCAGATCAATGGGATAAAGAAAATGAGCAGCATTGGTAGCCTCTACTGAAACAATGTAAAAGAGTCTCAGCATTAAAGATACAACATATGGAGTTTTTCTTTTATTCTTATTTTTTTTCTGGCTTTCTTTATTGCTTTCTTTCACCCACCTGAGGGCATTTTATGTCAGAAAGCTGACACCAACAACCTTGCACGTCTTAAACCCACACTCTTGAGGCATTGCAATTTCAAAATGTGGGATTTCTTTTGTTGGCCACACTAAATGACTGAAACTTAGCCAGTCACACCCTGGTGGCAGGCCTGCTAAATAAACATGCATTTGTTGCTCGGGTTCACAACCTTTCCACGAGGCACAACCATGTTTCTCTGATGGAATCATTCAATGTTGTGCTCAAGGTATTCTTTTTTTGGTCACACTCTTGAATTTAATTTAGTCAGACAAAAGTGGCTGCATAAAGAAATGAAATGTAGGTGAACTATGACAACTTCTGTAAATGTATGGCATTGTGAGCAGTGCGACTATAAGAAAAAAAATATATATATCTATTTATATATATATAGATATATATATCTATATATATATATTGTTTTAAGCCCTTAAACAGGTGCATGTTGAAGCACTTCTCAGAAATCAGTCCATTGTGTATTCTGGTGACTCATTTTCAGAGAGGAAGTAGACCCGTGGGGTGAGTTGACCCCAAAAGAGCCAGGAAATGTGTTTTTTTTTCCTCCTGAACTTGGCTATATCTCACTTTCGAGAGGTGCCTGTCCCACTCACTCACTCTCAAGGACCAAGCCAATCTCCCTTTGTAAATAGAACTATGTTTTATAATTCCCCCTCGCTCTCAGATGACCATATCAATAATGCAGAGGAACCGCATCCGTCCAGAGCCATGAGATTATTTCTCTGATTTGGCCTGACAGTTATGGTAATAGTTTGGCAAACAATCTACTCGAGCAACAGTGACCACAGATTACAGCTGTTTTCAGATCAGAGACACTGCAGAGAGGCCCATGATTGATTGCACACCAAGAGACAGAGTCAGGCGGTTCAGCCCCCCCACGCCTCACTTTTGCCTCTCTACTTTGATAATGGAAAAATTCCTTCATTTCTAATCCTCCTGGTGATCCTGGTGTATTTTAAATACCAGGGGGCACACTTACGTATTTCGCAATCCTCTGACAACATCTCTTTAAAACACTGTTTCTGTGTATATCTATGATGTGAGAAAAAAATTATAAAATAAAATACTTTTTAGCTGTCAAAATCTTGCAAAAATATACAGTCAATTGGTAAATACTAAACAAACAGCACACAAATAACCTATATTCAGAATACAAAAATACACCACATATTTATAGTTCTTTTCAATGTGTGTTTATGTTTATTTCAATGTATGTTATTAGTTTGTAAATAAAACATGTGTTATCTCTGGTATAGAAGACAAGCTAAGTGGAACAAGTTATCCCGATCCATCACATGCATATATACATATTTTAACATATCGGGTTTAATATATTTTTTTATTGTACCTATACCTACATCCAACTGCGTGTTTGCCTAAATCTTTCCTCTTCCTTTTACGGCTAAACCAGGCCTTGCGGCATTGTCGATCAATTACTTTTGGCTACAAAGTTAATGTCAACATTGGTGAGCCGCTTGCCTCTCTTCTTGTCACCTTTGAAACCCTTGCATATATGCAACATGGTCCCTTAAAGACAATAGTCAGACACATTCGCTTGCTGCGCACCATTGTTTGCTCATGTGAAGATTTTGTGTCTACATACCTAAGATATCCAACAAAGAAGCTCATTATTTATTAATGACACAAACGCTGTAACACCATTTGGCTAATATACATTTGCATATTTATTAAAAAGGAGACATTTGTGATTAATGGCATCCAGCCATGTCACATGAGGATGAGGGGGAAAGGATGGATCAGTACACTGGTGTTCCAACACTGTTCCCAACCAAGAAGCCTATGGTTATGTCGCACAACCCAGAGCAATATACACATTTCATCACCATTTATGCAGCGCTACACAAGACAGATATGGTGTACTGTATGTATATATTTATTGACATATCTATGAATTCAAGAACATCTTGTAATTCCATAATACATAACCTAACATTCCAAAATGAAATGGCTGTATCAGCACACTGATTACAAGTTAGCAGACTGCATTGAACCTGAAAATAGAAATACCGTCTTGTACCCTTAATTCAAATGTAACCTATAAAATAGGAAAACATTTTAAAAAAGAGAATTCAAAAATGTCTTGACGACAAGGACATTGTCAGATAAGTGGAGAAGGGCAGTCAGAGAGCTTTTCAGAGTGACGGTAAATGGCCTTTTTACCATTCCGGCTTCCCATGCCCCCCTTCCCCCATTTAGGGATGGCATTAGAGACTGCAGACTGACATACATTTTTTATAGCTTCATAAAGTCATCCAATGACCAGGTCACCCTTCTCATAACGAGGGAGCAGAACGCTTGAAAAAAACCATTCATCACCATGAAAGGGCCTGCTTGTCCAAGCGCCTTCAAACATGCGCACAGTCTGGCAAGAGACGCTCAGCACAAATGCTAACGTACTTCTGCCACTAATGCCAGATGACCTTCTCACATCTATTAGCGGGCTGGCTGACGCAGGGGGCAGACATGAGCCCCTCTTGTCTCCGGCAAAGATTTCAATGACAAGGAATGGAGGAAAAAAAAAATCATGCATGATAATGTCTGTTGCCACCAACAAAGCAATCATTGGCTCATTTTTTTTTTAACAGTGCAAGGTAACGTCAGGTGAATATTCAATAATCACTGATTAATTACACATGCAAGGAGAATGTTGTCTCCAAATATCTTTTCATTTCAAATTTCATTATTGCAGAGGTGTAGCGAGAAGTAATATAACAGAATAACATGACATGCTTTTTTAAATGTGTCCCCTTTGATTTGGCAAGCCAGAAGGACCTCCGATGTAGAATTGGAACGCCCCTCGCAGACAAACCATCAGACCACCAAACCCCATTAGTGGGCAATTAGTGACAGCTGGTGGGTTGTCAGCTTGGTAATGGCCTCAAAAGGAGTGCCCGTGGAATACAAAAACTACCAGCGACGCAATGGTTTAAACCTTGGTGATAAAAGTCGAAACAGAAAGCTTTAAGTAAGAAAACTCCATTTCTAGATCTAAAACTAACATTCAATGCCATGTTATTCTGAACACTATCAATCTAAGCTATTTTGGAGTTTGATACATGGAATTATTATTAGGGGAAAAAAAACACACAATGGATGATAGATTTGACTATTAAGCCTTGTAAAAATATAGCAGCACCAGTTCCACCTCTTGCTGGCCTTTCAGTTCAAAAGCGAGGGCTAAGCTATGAGAGGCACACGAGGTGGACGGGCAGAAAAGCAGGAGGGGAAGGGGTGGCTTGAAGTAGTTTAATAATTTATTTAAGAGGGAAAGAAGGCAGCCAAGGGGAACAAATAGTGTTTCTCCGAGAACTAAGCCCCTCTGACCCCGGCCCTGCGTACCTGAAGCCCAAGCCCCATCGCATTAGTGAAATTCTTATTTGATGGAATTTTAATATTCTGCCTTGATGACTTTTTAGCAACATTTACTTTCGGAGGTCTCGAGCGCTTCCCCCAGAGGAAATGAAACATGTCAAAACCCATTACGAAAAAATCAAAATTTAAATACCTCAGTCGTGTTAGCGGTAATACACACAATCCCCACCGCTCAGAGGCAAGGCTCACAAACACTCATCTGCTTGCCGGCTCGTAATGAGTCTGTTTGATGGGTAAGCGATTTGTGGGTCACCGAGCATACGTTACAGATCCAATTTAACCCTTGATTGCTTGTACTCTGGAGGACCTGGGAAAACGTGTTATTGAAATTTAATACCAGATCATTTCTTCTTCCTCCCATGCAGGGACAAAAGTACGCTTACATGACTCCTTCGATGGCCTGTGCATGTGGGAGTGGCGGGAGGTAAAATTGAGCGCGGAAGGAAGGGGAACAGGCAGGACCAGAGAGAAAACAAAGACAATTTTATGCATGAAGGTAATCTTTGCCTCATCTGCAGGTCTTGCTAAACAGCAATCCAATTAACCCCTGAAGGCACCACGCTAAGCACCAACTCAACTGATTATGGGTTTTTATGTGATATATCACTTTCACAACAATGTTTATAGCACTTAGCGATTAATAGTCAGTGACTGTACAGTATATAAAGATGGACAACGTGATAGATCGTCAAAGGTGAAGCCATAACATCTTGATCACCCCCAAGTGTTTTGGCAGACAGTGTAGGTCATAAACCACGCCCCCCTTTAACCTAAAAAATCAAAGTACATGCCAGGACAATTATTTCCAAAGATGCTTTCAGGTCATTTTCAGAATTCTTTCTTATTTATGTATATATTTAAGCCTTCATTTTTTTTGTTTTAATGATTGGATGCTATAAAAACGGGATGACAAAAAAAACAATGATTGACCGCTGACTTGAGATTATTTGGTACACCAAGAAATCCAACACCATAGCACCACTCACGGGTGCAAAATGGCTACACCAAAATCCAGAATATTTTAGTGATGGAAAATTAAAATTTTACAGCAACACAAACAACAGCGTTTAAAGCTCATGACACTCTATACGTTGTCATTTTTTTGTAAGAGAGGAGTTGAATGTGCCACTCAAGAGACTGAGCTTGGACATCATGAGTCATCAGTCATTAGCCAATCTCACTCACTTCTTACAAGAAATGTTAGTTGAACCAAATGGAAACCCTTCGTTATATTTAATTTTTGAAAATATGACTTATTCTTGAGTTCTGAATGGACTGGTAGAGGTTTACTGGTGAGGGGGCTAATTGAGAGCTCAAGTGAGTATATTCTTCAGGCTGGCATGGCTCATTCGCAGTATTTGTCATTAGACTTGACTGCAGTAGAGAGAATGGAGTGCACTGCACCACTCGTGTGGAACCAAGATTTATGCTAATGTCTTCCCACATATGCTTATTCTACATATCTACATTAAACTTAATAGACTGTTACATTGATTCTTAACCTCGGCTTCCATACATGATTACCTTTTCTGATTTCTTTGCAAAATGGCATATAAACACGGGGCAGGGATTTTATCAGCGTGTCAGTGAGTTTGTTTCCAGTGGCAGCCCATGGCTCTCATAATCGTTTTGATACTTCAGGGACTCCATCAAGAATGCTTGCCTAAGAGGCTACAGTTAACCTGTCACTATATAGATTTCCCAGAAAGCCAAGCAGGATTTCTTACTCACTGTTTGCCCGGGAGGTCTTCATTCTCAACGCCTGTACTGACAGTATATTCTAATTACACAGCACAGCACATGCATTCAGCATAACAAAGCCAAATATTTAATATATGTGTTTTAAAATGTGGTTGTATCAATAAGCATTATTGCCGAGACATGAAGCTGATACAAAACAATCTATACAAAAGAAATCAAACAAATAATGTTGATGTGTATAAAAAAAACATGCTTTTAATTTAAAAGGTCTTTTATTTAAAATGTTCAGTGTAGTGGTACAAAGTAGTACAGTGTGGTATTTGTTTTACCTTTACTTAAAGAATGAATCAGGAAATTCATACATTTTATTTAAATCTTAAAATTTGGAATTGTTTTCACTGAATACATCTTTACTAACCAGTGGAACATTTAAAGTTCATATTAACTGCGAGGAATGACTGTAAACAATGGACACTGTAGTTTTATCAAACTGAATGTACGAGAATTACTTCCTGTTGAAAGGCCATTTCAACATTTTACTGAAGACGGTGAATTATTTTTGTTGTTTGATATAGTAAACAACAGTCCGTAATGGTAATTGGTACATCTATTGATGAAAAAGGTTTGAACAAAGTGTTGGTGGTGTCTACCAAACTACAGGAACCCACTTAAGTGGCATGCAAAGCTGACTAAAGCTCCACTTGGCCTACACAGACCCTCGGCTCTCACTTTAAACACTATACACTTTCAACTCCGTTTTCCCAAACACTACCCATTTTGCCAGGCTCTTGACTTACAAATTGCTGCTTTAGACTTGGTTTCATTCTAATGGCTTTTCTAGGAAAGAAACATTTTGGGCGAAAAAAAAGACCACTTATGGCCCCATGCGATACAGCAGAGCGAGTCCTTGGCTAACAGTCAGCACATTGTTTCTGCTTGTCCCTCAAAGTAGTCAGCTCAGTGCTGTCAATAACCTCTCCCAACATTCTCTAACCTTCCCATCTTTTCAGCCTGCTTGGACGACTTCCAAGAATCATGAAAAAAAAAGAAAAAAGAGTTTAAAATGCCCTAGACGTAAGCCCTCAATAGCTCAGCGTAATTCCCTCTTTAAATGTAAGACAAAAATATCAGGGCTCTTTAGCATGCCAAAGAGACTGCACGGAGAGCGGTGGTCCCAGTGGATGGATGGCAGGAAGAAGGGCAAGTCCTTCCTCAGTATAAAGAGGCGCTGTGAACACGAAAGACATTGATCAAAAGGAACCATTCGAGGTACATGCACACAGGCGCTCACAGTAACATGCAGATACTTAAGCACTGAACATTCACGTCGGCTGAAACCTGCGAAAAGGTCCGTCAGGAAATAATATGCTTTATCATATAACATATCTCGGCACAGAGAGTCAAGGTCTCCTCTTGTCAATGTTTTAATCGCTTACAGAACATTCACCCTTCAGATCTACCAGCGTAACAGCCAGCTTTTAAACTCCAATCTCATTGAAAGCCGTGCAAGCCTTTTTTTTTTTTTTTATTCTACCTAAAATACCACTCCACTCAACAGCCTTGTACAGTCCATCACACACAACATGGATAAGAATTAAAAGAGTAATACAATGAAATATTAATTACATTTTTGTGGGGTTTTCACTTAAGCGCACCATTTTCATAATTGTTCCATAAATTATATTTTCCAGTACATTTACTTTCGATGGATAATTAATTTCTGGCTTTACCCTTTTCAATTTGATTTTGATTATGGAAATAGCAAAATGCAAATGTTTGTGTGTGCATGTTTTTTTTTCCTACACACAGTTTTATCAGGGCGTTTAGTCATGGCAACATGTGACACTTATCTGCTGAACTGTGCACTTGACATTGTCACACAGAAGTTCAGAGAATCAAGAGGGTCTTTGCTGGATGTTTCAAAATGAACAATTGAGATTTGTTGAGAGCTGCTGACCAATGTGGACAACAGCACAAATTTAATGAGTATTTACTATTATCTTACAATTTTCAAGAGTGGATAGGCCTGTGGACGACACATTAATGCAACTACTTTTTTCCGAGTGCAATCTTGCACCACTGTGCTGAAATATGAATATACACACTAAAATATAGTAAAAAAGGATGCAATATCATTCTTTAAATATAACATTTTCTAAAGGGAGGGTACTATGATAATATTAAACGTATAACCCAAACTAATATATTGCATTCCACTGTTACATACTGTATGTGCACAACTGTTATGACAAGCTAAGAAACAAACGCTGCACAAAACAAAAACACACACTAAAACAACAGGCATCAGACAGAGATATAACATCCCACAAAATCATATAAAAACATGTGGTTGGTTCCTCAGTGTTGGTCTTACAATTTCTTCTTGATGCTAAAAATGGCATCACGGTGGCTTCAGAATCTCATTTGAGTGAGGCCACATTATCATATCACAAGGCAAAGACAGAAGGCGACATATGCCCGGCGCTGTCCTTTGGTCCCTCCGACTCAAAAGTATTCATCAAAAAGCTGTGCTCTCCCATGAGCTCGCTGCCATATGCCTCTGGAAAATGTCACCAGTAAAAGTCAAAATAATTCACCGGATTCTGTGCCACATTTGAGATTCCCCTTTTATCAAACAAACCCACATTTCACACTTTGGATTTATATGTTTTCCAGCAGTGGACATAACGAAGACAACCGTGATCGCTGGACTTTAATCTTAGCAGCAGCGGTAGTAATGTGTCCATGCTATTTTATTTCTGGGCCGACGTGTATCATCAGGCCAACTGCACATTTAAGTAACCATACAATGCAACACTGCATTACACAGCTTGATTAATATCATTAAACAAATCTTGTTCACCCAAACATGTACACCTTAGTACTGCCGTCCCTTCATATAGTGTAAGCTTCAATCCACAATAATGCTTAATTAGGTTTATTAGGGAAAGTGTATTTCCCCAGTAAATGCTATTTTTCAGCAATGGCAGGAAATGTTAGAGACATATTCAGCCACATCCAAATGTTCAGATCTGCTGTCAATTAGTACTGAAAATATCAGCTTCTTTAAGATAAATATTATAACTTGAACTTGTCTGAGAGTATCTCCATTAATGCATCATCAATTCATATCCTGTAGGAAGTCAGCAGTAGTGTATCTGCTATATTCGACAGCCTCCTCCCCTTTATATCCGTAAAGGCATGAATAACCAGAACATTTTAACAGAAGTGACACCTACAGATTATTATTCTATAATTAGTTTTGAACACCAGAACATGGGTCCTTTGTGACCACTCTTCTTAGATAGCTATAAAATCCACTTACATTTGAAAAGAGGGCTAGAGTTTACATAATGGCCCACAGTGGAGAACAAAAATCAGGAGGGAGGGATAATGGTGTGGTTTAATTACAAAATTGGCAAACCAGATCAGGCCGCGTAAAACAAAAAGTGAAGGCAATGTACATGTTTATCAGACAGAATTTTCTGAGAATGTTCCGTGTGGTGAAGGCTGTGGAAATGCATGCCAATTTTGAAAATTATATTTTTAACACTCACACACACACTTTAAAAGTTTAAAAGGAAATTAAGGGGTTTTCCAAACGAGAAGAACAGGTCGGATTTTGTTTTATTTATTTATTTTTTAAATGGTTGAAATTGGGGTTTTCCTTATTCATGCAAGGGCAGGGAGGCCGACAGAGGCAATGCTGTCTTGCGTGTTAGATGAGGGAGCTGTGCTGTTATCTGTTGATTCCAGAACTTCCCTTGGAGCACCGGAGTGGGCCAGTATCACGTAGTGCACCCTGCACTGGGACCGTGCAGCCCGCTGACAGGAAAGCTCGATTAGCGAGCCACAAAGAGGCCAATATAGAAGAGCACTTCCTCAGCCAAAGGGGGTTCGTCCGGAGAACACGCTCCAGCCCTCTTTCCTGACAGGGGACAGTGACAAACACACACACCGGCTGGCCCACCTCGGGGAATGCATGATGGATTGGGATTTGGTTTCTCTGACACACGCGCTTGACTGAATCCAAACACACAATGTAACACATACACACGTGCAGAAACAAACCAGGCCAGTAAATAAAATGTATGCACCCTTTTTTGGAGTGACTTACACTTTAGTCCTATTAGTGTAATAACCTGATTTTTGAAAGTAACGTAAAGTTACATCCTTCAAAAAATAATGGCAGACATCCAGAGCAAGAGATGAGTATGTTTGGACTGGCCCCAGCCCTGCGCGTGCTGCCTCCACTCAGACAATGGGATGTAGATGTGGAAGTGGGCCTGGGCCAGATGAGGAAAACGAGATAGCACGGGTGGGATGAGGGGTGGAGGTGTGCAGCACACAGACGGGTAGGCTGTTATGGGACCCTGTGGCGGAAGGGCATTGTTCAGGAGAGGAAAAACCCAGCAACAATAAAAAAAAAAAAAAACTCTTCCTGAATCTTTTTATATTATTATGTAGAGAACAATTGAGTGGGTGGGATCCGCTACTTTGAGGATATTGAAAGAAGCCTCTCCTTTGAGACTTGGAATGATCCTTTCACACCTTAACATGGAACACAAGCAGGAAAATAAAACAATGCGAGCTGCTGAGCAAGAAGCATATTGATCAAGAACAGTGTGTCCATTGAGAGAGATTACAATGGCCTTTGGCCTGTGACACATTGAGCAATGAACTAAAGGTTAATGAGGGGAAAATTGAATAATAATGGATGTATTTTTTCAAAGATACAGCATATTATCAATTATGGTTGGGCATAATGCAAAGTCAATGAGTACTAAATCACGTTAAATTAAAAAGAACACCTCTCAGGGATTTAGGAAGGAAAATGGTATTTATATGAAACATGTAAAATATCCTGTTTATCTGTCTATCATTTATGAGAGAAAGTATACATAGCCAGCATGTAAGATCATACAAAAGTGAGTCTGTGTCTGATGTTTTCAGCTGATACTGTTTGGCTGTAGATTTCATAAGGCCTAAGGTCATGCACCTGATATACCTTTGAATGTGGTGCAGAATCCTCTCATGGGAAAAAAGGGCATCCAGAGATAAGAGTCTGGTGTGATTTTGACCATCTGGGCCCTCAAGGCCTAGACATTGGTTTTCTCTTCATCCCATTTTCACATTTTTGCAGCTTTTCCATTGATTTACAAGCTCAGTTCACGGACCGCTCCAGCAAGTGTTGCTATTGCCAGTACATAGACAGCTGGGGGTAGAAACATTTATGGAAAGTTTTATCTGTGTATGCCAATGTCAAACCACTACCCAGGTTATCCTTACACATAGGGGAACTATTGGGATTTTATTAAGAGCCTTAAATATTGTCTATACATTTGAAAGCCCTTATGAATTTAATTATCACAACATTCATGATAAGACGCTTTAACACAATAAAAACGGGGCTATATTTTATTCTACTCTTTTATGTTATTTACCAAGCAAGTTATTAAGCGTTGTGTACATTTCAGATAATACTCTAATAATATAAACAGAAATACTGTAATACTGCTTCAGAAATATAACTGTTTGACAAATAGGGAAAGGTGAAGAAAAGGAGAAACCCATCGCCAAGGAGCCTTCTCGCTTCTCCAGAAAAACTTGCAGACCTCTTTGGCAAAGGTAAACATTTATTACTTTGGGGGTGCCAGATGGGCTGAAGGGAAGTCACTTCACAAGGCTGTAAATGTCAACTTCTCTTTGACACATTAGTGACAAATGAGTCAAGGCTCCGGTGGAAAGAGAGAGAGATGCTTTGCCCTTCCTTTCTATGGTTCAGACACTATATCTGGCTACAGTAGTAAGGTTGGTAAGTAGGTATGCACATAAGTCATGGTTTGGATTTACAGGAATGACAATACTCCAAAATTCTTCACATGATGAATGTTCTTAATTTACCTCCACATTTACGCAAACCTGGTGTTTAGAACTACTGTAAAAAATAATTTATCAGTGTTGTTTTTTTGCGTTGTTTTTTTCAGGTAACAATTGAGAGTTTTCGTTCCACAAACTAAAAGCCCATTTCACCATTTATGTAGCAGCTGACGCAAATTTGGGTGATAAATAATTGCTAATCCCCAATGTGCGGAAGCACTGGTTCAATGATTGCATCATTATCAGATCCATGATACTGACTTAATCAGGTTGATCAATTGTTGACCAGATTTGACACCTCTAGACGGAATGTGGTTTTCTCAAGTGTGATGTGTTGCTTTTATTTTCTGAGGAGTAAGATGGAAAAGACAGAACGCAGTACAGTACAGTACAGTGGCTGCACAAGGACTCACACGAGCTTGCGAGTGCACGGAGTCATCTGTTGGATTGACAGTTGCCTGTTTTTAAGATTTAAGATTGCGGGCTTGTGAGGTACAACTGTGTACTGATGTCACTCAATATATTCATTAATTCAGTCCCACATTTTTCACTGTTAGACATAAATAGCTCTGTCAGACATTTGCCAGCCTTTGCTTTCTTTGTGTTTACAGCTAAGTTAAAAGATGTTCACATAGGTGGGCTGGATTTCAGGAGCCACTTTAAATACAACCTCTTCCTCACTTCGTCTTCACTGGACAAGTTTAGTGTGACTTTGTGACTAATCACAGACACAGCAGATGGTAAACAAAGAAAAAAAGATATCTGCTGTCAATGGTTTTACTATGCAATCTCGTAAACAAATTCAAATCAGTTACAAACTTACAAAACGTAAAAACTGATGCTAAGTAAATTCCACACTGTAATTATACAGATTTTACATGCATGTCAACAAAGCACCAGTATTGAACTTATATAGACTTTTCTAGTAACACTACATTTCTATGAAAAATAAAGGAACGCGAGCATGTTTTTTGCTCTCTTCTTTATGTGTTATATATTCATGTCTCATAACTTTAAACTGGTATATTTCAAATAGTAGGACAAAAAGGGCACAACAATCTCTGAGGCCTTGATCTTTTTTTTTTGTCTTGGACTAACATTAGGTTGCCTTCTGGAAGTTCTGACCTGGGCCAGACAGCAAGGTTTCAGAACTGGCAACCGTCTCTCCACACCATTAATCAGGCACACAGAGGACTGTCTTCCATCCAGATGGGCAGCCTCCACAGAACCACAGAAAAATAACCAGGCTAATTAATTCTTATTGTTATAGACAGAGGGAGATTAGATGGAGAGAAATTGAGAAGGGGGAAAAGGAGAAGGAGTGGAGACCAAGTCACCTCTAACAAAGCCCTGGATTCACAATATAGTTTGTGCACATGGTCATTGTTCCTTCAGAAAATGTATGTCTATGACTTAGAATGTTGTATGACTGAACGGGGAGGGCAGAACGACATCATAGCTGGAGGTTAATGAATGATAAGGAGCCTGGAGCACACTGGGACATAGTGTGGTGCCGATTAGACAGGCCCAATAGGACACAATCCAACTTTGAGTCCACTTTATAAGGATGAGTGAGATAACAGAGAAAGAATCCCCACTGGTTTTATTATAATGAAAGTACCCTGAGTACCTAGCTGATAGACACTGATGCATATAGATAAATGGTGCATTTTAGTTCAGGATTGAGTCTCGAAAGGTATCTGCAGGCTTTTTCCTCTCCAATAGATGTATGTGTTGATATGCCACTGGGTAGATGTTTAATGAGCAAATGATTAATATGCACATTCGATAACGCTCTTTTATTAAGATATTTGTCTTTATCATAAGAGAAAAAAATGAAGCCTAAAATCAGCCCCATCGTGGCTTTTTCGATGTCCTTCTCGACACTACAGTTTATATTCAAATGTTCTCAAGTCATTCAACAGTTCCCCTCTAGAGCTCTGTTGTGGTTTTACAGCAAAACATCTAAAGTCATGTTTCACTCTCAAAGAGCTTAAAGGAGCAAGCGAGGAAGGCTTACATCCCACAGGTGGAAAAGAGGCACAACTTGAAATTATTAATTATATTGTTATATTATATCTGCCTGGGGTGCGTATATACATGTCACTATTTGCTGATGTCTTGGCTGTGGCTGTTATGTTTGTTGTATCGTCTCGACTGCCATACAAATCTATTAACAAATGTAACAGTTTATAGGTTAATTGGGCCATTGAGGAGTTAGGAGTGAAATTGTGTCTTCTGTTAACGAGGAAAGTGGTGGAGCAGTGGTGAGCACTGTCGCCTCACAGCAAGAACCTTCTGGGTTCAAACAGAGGCCATCTGTTCTCCCTGTATCTTCGTGGGTTTGCTCCATGTACTCTAGCTCCCTCCTACAGTCCAAACCAGTAAGGTGTATGTAAGTATGACCCTCAAAGGGACAGATTTCATAATTCTTGTTTACCCACTAATACAGTGCCAGTGTTTTAATTTATTATTTTAAATCACAAGAATTAAGCACTTACTAAGTTCAAGAAAAAGTCAGGCTCATTTGGTCAATCTGCACAGAATCTGCCTCATGTATAAGAGTCCAAAGGTCAGAGTTTTTGTGGCTCACAGGAAGTAAGACAATCATACTGTACATACACCTTCTAATCACAGGCCTGTACAACAACAAAATGGCCACTTTATACTATTTAACTGTCTAAACAAGTTCTCAAATCACCACAACAACACAAAAAGATCCAGCCCTACAACTACAATATTTTGAGCTATGAACTGGATTTATTATATAATACAGAAAATACATTAACAGAAGTGCCCGCGCCAAGGAGAACTTATTCTCGGATGCTGTCTGACTTATTATGAAGAGATTGATAATGTCCAATACTGGCTTAGCACAAAAACTAGAAGCAACCGCTGAGCCAAAGATTACTTTTAAACATCGCCTGAATTGTCTTTCTGTATTTAAAGTGGGCAAAGCTGTAAACTATAAAAATGGCCTTTTGATAAAAAATTTTTACCAACATGAGAGACAGAGAAAAGCGCTGGCTTGTGTTTTGTTGTCAAATTGTCATGTGGGGAGATCTGCAGTAACAAACGGTGGATAATGACGCAGAATGTCTCTAGAGAACTCGCCCAATTATCCCATCTACCCTGAAGCCTCGACTGGCATCTGGTCCTCTACCAGAAAATATGACACACATGGAAAAAAGAAACGGGATGGTAAACAATGCCATCACTGTGCTTTGGTGACACAGCATACAGTGTTGCGGGTGTTTTGTGCTGATCCATGTACGCACCAACAACTGCATACATGCTGGAAATATTTCCTCAGTCAGCACTGGCTAAATTTGAAAATTCAACAAAAGATTATAGGAAAGGAGGGACTCATTTTAGTGCTTTTTGACATCTATATTCAAATTCTAAGCTAAATTTGGGTTGTTAGTTAGTGTATTGATATTATTTACAGACATATCTCATGTCATTTACATGAGCTGCCCAATGACAACTACCATGTTTTGTCATCTTTTCCTCATGGTCAATATCAGAGTTGTCAGAACACTCCTCAAAAAAAAATTACATATAAATATATGAATCAAATATATGACTATAGTAATCTGGTATTTGACATTGCTGTTGATTGGCATTGCGAATAATCTTTTACATACATAAATATATATATTTTTTCTGGTTTGAGTAAATTCATTAGGTAAAACTAAGTCGTTTAACGGCCTGTTTTATGCATGCAGCAGTGGTGTATGGGCCAGGGACACTTGCACTCTTTCTTGTGCAGACATTGTCCCTCATGAACCTGTGAGCACGCTCCTCAACCCCATGTGAGGGCTGTGAAGGAATCTATTATTTTTTCATTCCTGCGGGAAGGAAAAAGGTCTCCGGCATCATTATTTTTTCCCTCAAAATGTAAGTGACTTAACTGCATACCCTAATTTGCTTGCCGTAATTATAGGTCATGCTCCCTTTTTGTAATTTATAAAACCCTTTGTTCTTATCAATAATGAATGGGCTTTGGAAAATCATGGTGCTATAATATTTTGATATTATGAAAATGCTAATGCGTCCGGGACCTTAAGCCTTATCGGCCGGGTCCGATGCTCTATTAAACAGCCGGCAGAAGAAGTTGGACGCAAATTGCTTATGTTAATTCCCCAGTTGTACCCAGACAGCATGAGGAGCCTGCAATTAATTTTACCCGGGCGGTGGATGGACAGGCAAATTTATTTCCCTTCCACAGGATGGCGGCTCCCCCTCTTTCCTCACAGGTCTCTATGCATAGTTCTGGAAAGGCTGGTGAGAACAAGGGACGTAGGGTAAGAGGGAAAGTGAGAGGAGAGCGGTAACTTAGGAGCAATCGGTGACCTAATTGAACAGCAGCAAAATGGGAGGGCAGCATCAGGGAGACAAGAGGCGAAATCCTCATTCATTCCGCTGACAAGTGTTTTCACAACTTAAACCCGTTTTATTAATTACGTTTGACACCTCCCTAATTACTTTAATTTACATCACATCATCTCCGAGCAGATGATTACACTGCCTATCAATTCAGTGCAGCGTTGGAGCGCGGGGAGAGGAGTTATAAAGTGTTATTTTATTACAAGCGGTCTGATACGATCTCATATATTCAAAGCCAACGTGCCAACACATTATGTATTTGCAGTGTGTAAAGAACGAAAATAAAGTTTCAGTATGGGAGACACTTGAATAGAGTAATGAACATCCAAGTCTGCCGAGAGCACGCGCCTCCAAAAAGCCATCTCTGCAGAGAGCAGTAAACTTTGATGTCTTGCAGAGCATGGCCTATAAACACTTGATTAATTGACACCACTGTTTCCAGTTATATGAGCCCCTGCTTTCCAAATGCCAAACCATGACAGAAACACACAAACATATGCTATTTTAATCTCACGCCCAGATAAAAACTCACAGGAATATACTGAGGAACGCCGGCCTCCCTTCTCATCTTGTTAAAAACCCTCATCGGGAATCTCACAGGAGCCTTCAACTGGAGACCCCCCACCATCTCCTTCTTTGTCCTTTTATTTGTAATCGCGCGCTCTCTGGGCAATTCCCACCGTGTGATGACAGCGTTTTTTTTTCAAAACAGTTGTCCTCAACAGCCAAATTGTCGGTCAACGACACAGAAATTCTCTATGTCATTACCTGTGCTAAAATAACAACAGAAACATGGGTGCAAAGGCCTGTGCCACATGTCATAAAAGTAGGCCTGCAGCTATATAGGTATTGAATAGACTAAAACAACATAACCATCACAACTTCCCAAAGAGCATCTTTGTTTTGTCTCGTAGCATGTTTTAACTAAACGACTGAAAATAAAAATGAGGCTCTCCAAGTCTCCTTTCTTCTATTTTTGACTGAATAATGTAATTAGGGTTTCAGCTCTATCTTATTGTACTTGTAAACTTAGCTTTGTTTGCCCCCATTTGGACTTGCAGCCTCCTGGACTTTCAATCAGTCTACTTTTAAGGAATGAGTTTGGGATTGTCTGTGAAATCCAAATAACAGTGATTCTTTCATTTTCAAATACATAATAGAAATAGATGAGGGTGACTCATAAAAATTTATACCCCAATTCTCCATTTTAATTTATAGCCCACCCTCCAGGCAGATATTATTCAAACATTAATATAAAGAAGAACTATACATCAGAGGGTGTCAGCTTTCACTCTGACTTCCATTCACAGTCATACATATTATATGTAAGCTTGGCATGACTGCTGCCCATCTTGCGAAAATTATACATTAAGTAACTAGCGGATTGATAGATTGTTAATGCCCATATTCTGCATTTATTATACTTCAATTTTAAAGACCTTTCCAACACCTCTGCTTTCAACTTATATGTTTAGATAATACACTTTATGCAAATGGTAGAATTCTATAAATTTTAGATTCATCTCTATTCATCTCGCTGTGTCTAAGAGAGATGTCCATTATGGAATGTGATTAAAATCAAGTTGAAACTGTTATGGTTTTTTTTAACATTGTGTGTAGCTTAAAGTGTGTAGACTCTGCTTTTCACACCCACTGATGAACACAAACACAAAGCTTGTCTATTACTGAAGGCAAATATCCAACCATGCATCCAACTTAGGTCAGGTAATAAGCAGTAATACATCCCTATTTGTAGTGTTAAATGTCATCACAATTCCAGTACTATTAAAATCAGATGCAGGTTAATCCTCTTGTATAATGTATTGCTGTGTAATGTTCCTGTTCCATTAACAATCATTAACAATCCACTCATGTGACGTGATACGAACAAACTGTTTGTCTTAGCTACAGGGGGCTGGGTAAACATTCAAATGGCATTCCCTATTTTCATTTCCCTTTTTTTCTCCTGTCTTTACCAGTTTCACTCCCTTATGTTTGGTAATCGGAATTGGTAAGTCAGAAGACATCAGCTTGACTCTATTAATTACCACCTGATCCTTTCTTCCTGGATAATTAGGTACCCATTAGTTCTAATCAAGTAGTTACTTAATTATTGCAGTAATTAGTCTAATGGTCTAGCAAATTGAAGCTTTATCACTTTCAGATACTTAATGTTCTTGGCAGAGTACATCACAAGTGTCAAACCTTGGGCTTTAGCAATCAAGCGGCAGAAAACAAAGTTTACACAGTGGCATAAAATGATACTTGTCTACTCATGTCTTAAAATGCTTATTGTATAATGTTATGTCGAGTCTAGTTTCAATATAAATGCAATTGCATTTAGACACAGTGTGTATATATTGAAACAAACGTGAGAAATCTGATACCTTACTGGATTTGTGCATGCCAAATAAATAAATTGTGCAAAGGAAAACAACATTGGTTAATTTTCTCACATTTTCCTGTTAAAAGTGCTACTCAGTTCCTTTATTTTTCCCCAGCGGGTCGTTTCTATGGTCTGTGACATACGGGAGACCTCAGATGCCAAATGTCTGCATGGGGGGGGGGGGGGGGGGGGG
>JAFBJU010001010.1:2009565-2210726 GCA_016785305.1 Colistium nudipinnis | reverse complement strand
GGGGGGGGGGGGGGGGGGGGGGGGGGGGGGGTGAAAGCGGTGCTCTACCATTAGGACTCACCCCGGCCATAGAGGTTGTGAACGGGTTGTCTTCAAACTGCAATAAATTGGTCCTGGCTTGTCTGTCATCACCTTCCAATTAGCTTCAGTTTATTGAGTCTGCCAGAGATGGAGGACGCTGGCAGGTGTAGAGAGGTGTCTGTAAGGTGCCTGCGCCAGTGAACCAAAATTAGATAGAGCCCAGCATGTGACCCATACATACACAATTACCTTTACCAGACACATAGTGTATACTGTACACATTATAACAACAGACCAAAAAAAATGGGCAAAAAAGACAAGATATATTTTAGGCTTTTTATCCATTTCAACTCAAGATAGTGAAAATGTCTCAGTAGATGAGGCAAATGCCTTTCAACTGGCAATGAGGATTGTGTATGGGATTTATTTCAATTGGTGTTGTTATTTATGTTGATGTCCTTGGCCTTTGTTGTGTAATTTGTTGATGTATATGGTAACTTTCGGGTGCTTTTATCATTTTACAGATACTGTAATCAGTGTGTCCTTGTAAAATGCCCTATGGTAAATAAAAGTTATGATGAAAATAAAAGTACCTAAGAGGTACCATATACATTTAATATAATCATGTAAATGAGCCACAGTCCTCATTATAACAAAATGGGCTTATCATCATATCGTTTAATGTGAAACATTTTGTGTGAACAAAAATATAAGTATTTGTTGTTATAAATATTTCAGCTGTGGTCCTTCCCTCTTTGCCACCTGAGCAACACCCCTAAGCATGGTGCTTAACCAACAGATCAGACGGAGAATGTGGTGTAATTGAACTACTTCTGGGTGTGGGATCGATTGAATGTGAGGAAGCTAAACTTTAAAGTCCAGGACCAGAAATACTTAAGAGGAGACATCTGTGACCTCCAAATGTGTTTAAAATGGAAATGGAAATAACAACTGACAACTGTGTAAAATATGAAAGAGATTCTAAATGACCATATCCAAATGATGCACTCTATAAAAGAAAGAAAAAAATCCAAACACATAGAAACTAGTCCTCTTCCCTTGACCCATTTGTCACTAAATGCAGAATCCCACACAGGATGCTCTCACAGAAAAAAAAGGATATAAGGCAAAAAAAAATCTGCAGTGCTCCTTGCCATATGACAGGAGTGTGTGAAAACTGACACACCAGAGTTTTCAAATTGGGGCCCGGGGAGCCGAAGCATAAAATAACTTCAATCTCAGAAGCTCTCCAAGGAATAGTGCACAAGTGCGACAAACAACAACACAACAACAGAGAAGCAGGAAGGGGTGAAGGTAGGAGTTATTAGAGGATAAAACATGCCTCTCCATCTCACTCCCTCTCTCCCAGGAACCCCGAGGATGATCAATGGATTTAGTCAGAGGGATATTCAAGCAGAAAATTGCTCAGTTTTTGCTTCTCTTTGAAGTATTTTCCGAATACATACAGAAGCCCCTGTCCACCAAGGTTGAAAATAACAGCACAAGTGCAGTCTGTACCAGTAATCCAGTAAAAAGGGAGAAACACTTGGGGGAGGGTGTCGGTGCGGGCAACAAATGTTAAAGGACGCAGGGAGGCCTAGATTGAAACTTTGCAGGTATAAAATTGAAGGCAGCCAGCAGAACAGACATCGTCAAACTATGGCTATTTTTCAAAAGGGAACCTCAATGGCCAACCGCAATGAACACAATAAATAAATAAAGGAGCAGTCCGCGGGCCAAGACACAGGGCAAAGCATTGCAGATATGCTTTATTGCATCCAGTTCAGATAAGATCCGGTCAACTTCGCTCTAAAAAAGTACCGAACCAAAGTAAATCCTAACTTGCATATCTCACAAAAAAAAAGAATCTGAAGAAAAAAATGTTCAGTGAAGCTCAGCATTTGACTAACTTGCGAAAATGAGTAGGCAATCTTTATTTACATATCGAGGCAAAGGAAATAGGCTTTTTCTCGGGTCAATGCGATGATGCGGGGCTTTCTATAATGAGTCAATGAGCCAAAGTGCACCAGTGACAGGCTGAATCGTATAGTGCTGGATAGCGGGGACCTCCCCAGCCCTTGGGGGCCCCAGTGGCACTGTGCCGATGACAGCAGAGGCATGTGGCACACTCATGGCATTATGGATAGGTTACAGCTATGGGGGACCAGACTCCTCAGCTCCCCGCTGCGTGGTGTGATGGCCTCATCTGTTTTCCCATTGCCACTCTAATACATTTGCAGCACGTTCCCCGCTAATTAAGATTCCTCCGTGCTATTTGTCATAGGATGGAGAGGGTGTCACGGAGGGTAGTTTAGCCACAGTTTTTGGATTAATCGCCGGGCAAATCACCGCACAAAAGAATGCTCAGTGAGCACTGCGCATGAATACCATTGACAGTAAGTCTCCTTTACTTCTCTATAATACTTCACAGATAGGCCTCCGCTGGGAATAGGATCAGGGGACTATCCGTCATAGCCTGTTCTTCACTTACATTATAGATGCTTAATAGTGCTCAGTAATTGTAGTCATTGTTTAAAGGCAATGCTGTTCACAATTGAGCATTTTCAGTGTGGTGTCATGATATTTTGCAATATTTGGCAATACTCAGAAAGTATGCTTGAGGAAGTTGTCCAAACAAATATGAAGGTGACTGAGAAAAGAATTAGAGAAGGATGCCAACCACAGTGAAACAGAAAGAGAAAGAACTCAGAAAAGTACTGTCCTTGTCAAATTGTGTATGGAATATTTTTTTATAGCAAAGAGAAAAGATGAGGTGGATGACACATGAGATTTGCAAGTTGTATGAAATGAATATACTCTGGGAATATTACAGAATTGTGGGGTCACCTCATAAGCCACATTCACAATAAGATGTACAGAAAAAATAAACCCACACTGGACACACTTAGCTTAACAAAGCTACCTCCCACCTCATAGCAAGCCACGAAAATAACACAATCCATCATCTACTTTGTGTGCAATAACTGGACGACACAAACAGTGGACTCCTATGTGATTATAACAGCTCGTGTCTCACAGAGGACAGGCGGCCGCTGTGTCTCTCGAAATACATTTGCAGAAGTTGCGTTGTTAAAATTGCCTATAATAGTGAAGTATTCCACTATTTAGTTACGTTGGACTGGACTTTGACACAAATAGTACAGTTTGTCAGGCAACATTTGTGTCAGATCTGCACAAAAGTGTTGGTCAGTGTTAAAACGAAATATCTTTACAATAGGTTTCTTAGAATCCTACACAAATTTCCCGATATGCGATTGTGTTTGGAAACACAACTCATCCACACATATAAGCTTTTGGTCTTCACGAACACCTATACCACCTTATAGTAGACAAAGTTCCTGTTTTAACTTTTAACATAAAAAAAAACAATAGTCAGTTGGGTAACAGACTTTTTTTTTTTTTTTTTTTTCTTTCTAGTATCCACTGTGTGTGGCATCCTGAGAGATGTATTCATGCTTACTGTTTTCCTGCACAACAAATTATATATTATTTGAAGCTATCAAGTAATTGTCTTAAAAGCATTCATTCATCTAAATAAAACTAGAGTCCCATGCCATCAATGTTATCTTCAATAGGTCCAGTGATATAATTACATGCATTGTACATAAGCCAAAATACTACCGAACTACTAACAGGAGAGAATGGGAAAAATAATTCTGTGTTTGAGCACACTTCCCATCAAGTCAAGGGGGAAGGATTCCTCTTTCTGGTTTAATTCAACAATAGCATTTGCGATTGAGGTTTTGGGCATCTCAAGGGCATTCCTGGTGAAATTACTGAGACTCTGCACCATTTATCACAGCCTGACATGTGTCATGTTCCAGATTCTGGTGCAGAGAGGTTACAGCTGAAGACAGCTCTCTCTTTGTTGAGCAGCCATCAAAGACAACATCTCGTATTTATCAAAAAAATAGGAAACCTGACTAGAGGATAGGAACTACCAAAGTGCTGTCATATCTTGCCCCCTGCCCTCAGATTGGGGCATATTAATCTGAAACATAAAAAAACAAAAAAACAAGGAAATTTGATTAGAATGTATCCAAACATAACCCCGGAAAACACAAGTTCATTAATATGTTTACAACCTGGTTAGAGGTACTACGCGGTGCACCTACAGATCTAAGGATGATTCAATAAATGAATATTGTTTACTTAATTCTATTCAGTATACATTCAGGTTATTCATTTAGTGTGGTTTGAATCAGTCTTTACTTGAAGGCAAATGTTTTAATTGCATTATTAATAAAAGGACAGGCAGGCAAAATTAAATACAAAATATTTAAATAAAACCCATGCCCATATATATGTCCTGTTATATCGTTCTGCATAATACAAATGTCCACGACATTGTCATAACACCGGCATAAGCGTGCCACACGCATCACTCTTTTGCTATTTCATCTTTATCAAAAATGTTTTCACTAACAAAATTATTTTATTTTTTGCCATTCTTCCTCTTGGAAGATTTGAACGGTAACCAATTCATGTATCAAGGATAGGTTTGGGTTTTTCAAGTCCTTCACACAATATGAACGTTTGAAGTAACTGGTTGGTGCAATCATCGCTCCAGTCCATACTGGCAGTAAGTGGTAAATGGACTGCATTTATGTAGTGCCTTTCTCGTATGTTGACCACTCAAAGCAATTCACAATGTATGTATGGCACACTCTCAAAAAGAAAAACCTTTGTGCTATACTAAAAATGCATGGTAGTTACATATTGTAGGTGTTTTGTCCAAACAACAAGCCCGCAGGGCATGTGACTAATCAAAGAAATTGGGGCAAACAAGAGACAGAGGAGCCCATATTGTATTTTTTACTATGTTAAACCATTGAGCAGTGGGAATTAAAAATATATATTTTTTTAAATCACATAATTGATGGTTCAGAATATTTTTTTCCAAACAGGCCGCCAAACTGTCATAACACTGAAATCAGTTAGCAGATCATCTAAACATATTTATATCATATAAACTTCAGATCAAATATTTCCATGGAATTATGAATATGGATTATGTTCCCATCTTTTATATCAGCGATGACAATGTTATGACTTTGTTGGATAAAACTGCTAATTAGCTGATTAAGCTTTGGAGTCGGCACACAGAAAATGTCCAACTTAACCCTGCTGTTAGCACATCTCGTCGAGGTTTAGGCAAGTAAAATGTTATCTTTCACAAGCATTGGACGAGGCCTAATTAGTCTGATATGTATGAGAACAAAAAGGCATCAAATCCACTCAGAGGTTTTTTGGGGAGTGAAATGCCGGGCAACATTAACGACGTTTTAAAATCGATTTGCTTAACTCTTCAAGCTATCTCTAAGAAATATTTATCATCACCAGCACCACACAAAAGAGATCCTTTTAATAAAGCATGGAAAATGTCATGGATTAAACAGTGCATCAATAACTGCTGACATAGTTAAATGTAAAGTACCACACAAGGGGGAGGGGTGGGTATAAAATTAATTAATTCTACTGGCACATTATTTATGACTTAATATGATATACTGGTGTGCTTTATAATAATACTGAATGTGCATATTTCTGGAGGAGACAGTGGAGTAATTATGCAGAATGCCTTTTACCATGAATGTACAATATTAATTACAGGCAAGGTTGTTTATCAATTGTGAAACACTGTTTATAAGCTGTTTGGAAGATTGCCATGATGACCCCTGCTTGTCTCCTATCTTTTACCTCCAGCCGTTTATAATGGGACACAAGACATTCCTTTCCAGAGCATTGATATCCAGGTTAATAGAGGAGAAAGGGGTGAGCAAAGTCCTGTTTTGTACGAAAATGAATCAGACTTCAATTAGTGATTTGAATACAGAATGAAATTGACATAGGTACAAAAAGTAAATGATATAACAATCTTACAACAAAAAGTGCCTGGCTGTTTAATGATCAACATTATTGCAACAGTTGTACAACGTATATCTCTGTTGTGTTTCCATTCGATTCATTTGCTTCCATTTCCTCCTTTAAAAAATGGAGAGGTCAGAAGGCAATTTGGAGCATGTGCCACTAGTGTGCCACCACAGGTATTACTCGTCTAATCCTCCACATTATATTGGATGAGAATCTGCACACTGGCAGTCTAAAGAACCAAGGGAGATTTGATCCCGGGGCCTTCTGCCTCAGAGTGGCATGTAATAATCATCTGACATAAGTGCCAAGCCCTGTGCACGGATAAGTTTTCTTGTATGTTTGCCTTCATATGTGCAGTGCAGGCTGATATTTGCTGAGGGAGTTCTAACAATAGTACAAGTCACTCGAACACATGTGTTATTTAGTGTCTCATGTATTTTTTTGAAATGTGATACAAGACAGAGCAATATTTTCATCAAGGAGAAAAGCATGGTATCCAGGTAAATATAGAGAAACTGGTGAAGAGTGTGAAATATCTAATATGTTTGCACTAAGATTAACAACATTTAATTTATGAACGGCTAAGGCAAAGGCACTTTTCAAACATTTTCTATATCTAAGGAATGCAAAAGGGCACAAATCAACTTTACGCATTAGGATCTATTTATTCATTACGAGGAAGAGCACATTCAGGGTTGTTTCAAAGGGATCTTGAAACTTTTGATTTTAGAGTTAAAGACATACAAACCAGAGGCTTTAAGAGCATGGGGTTTAATAAAATATATGATTCATTTTCATTGTATAGAACATAGACATTATACTGTATATATTATATAGAGTGTGTGGGAGCCAGTGCTGCTGGAGCCTGATCCATACAAGGGACCAGACTCTGACTACAATACTTTGTTTTATCCCTTTCTAAGAAGTCCCCCAACTTCATGGAAGTGAAATACTAAATCACTGAAGTGCTCCTTCAAAGAGTAGGTATACGGTTTCATGTGAAGAATAAAATGCCCAGACTTACGATTTATCTTCAAAAAAAATGTACTCAGGAGCGGGATTGCTGAGAGGATGAAAAGTTAGTGAATAATGGGGTCAACCAGAGGGCCTTTACAACTAATATATCTTGAAAAGGCAATTTTTAAATTACTAAATTGCACAACTGTAATTCTACCACCATGAAAGGAAAATAAATACAAAATACTTCTACCTGTGAAAGGGTTTTTTTTTTGTTCGAGGCAACAAGCAGGATTAGCACTGGCAGTTTTATGCTGCAAATCAGTGGCTCTATAAAGCCTTTATTTATTACTTGTCACTATCGCATGTAGTGTATGTGTTGCCATCCTTGGAGTGCATTACATGTGCTGCGTTGGGAGGAAAGGACAGAACTCTGATATCCACTGTGCCATGTGTCGTCACTGCCCTCTACAGGATAAAGAGGACCTTGTGATCCATGTCTTTGTCCTGCCCCACACCTCTGCTCCCCGCTCCTCCCCCACAAAAATAAATAAATAATACAAAATATTAATTTATTTTTTTAACCAACCATCACTTGCACCAACCAAGAGCCTTCAAAAAGTATCTGGGAAAACCCACTGAAATTATATAAAATGACAAAAAATGCAGCTCATCACTGCAGGAATTAGTACCATGAATTATTTCTCTGGTTTTACTCTCACAGATTTGAAAAAAAATGTTCTGATTGTTATCCTGATGTTTCTTCTTCTGTGGACCAGGTTAATTTAGGGTAGCTCCTTTATAGTCCGTTACCTGATGCACTTCTCAAAGAGCACAGCATAAGATTATGTAGGTCATTGACCTTCGCGGCCAAGAGCTTAACCAGCAGAGCAATTAACTCACACACAAATCCAAGACAGGCAGCTGTTCAGGGGTAAATTTATACAGAGCTGCTTATCCTGTGGGTCTATATTGTCGGCATATTTGTCAGAATCACAATAATTGTGTCTTGAAATTTACAAATCAAATGTTAGAAATACACCATGTTATCACATATTCTGATAATATGTAAACCAATAGTTTGAGACAATAGCCTTGGTTTCCTTAACATTTGTGGAAATATTTGATAAAAGCATAGTTATAGGCTTATATTGTTATAATATAGTATATATTGTTTGTTTTGGCTAAGCCAGTTTTACGATAAGGATTGTAACATAAATATTAAGATTTGCATGACTTCACTTCCTTAAGTGCTGCCCAATATTTTTTATATAAAATTAATTAATTTTAAATAAACACAATTATTTAAAAATGATATTTGATTGTATTCTTGGCTTTACTTAGTGATTGCAAAATGCCCTTTGCAGTGACCCTTACTCGTGACATAATTTGAGTGTTTATTACAACCGACAGCTTGAATTATGTGTAGTACAACATTAAAAAGTAATCTTACTTTAGCTCAATAACGTACAAGGGAAGATCTATAGAAGAAATCCCGACACGTGTGATTTCATCTACCATGTTATTGATCCACACTTTGCACTTACACCATAGCCCCTCTTTTATCAAATGAGTTATTATAGCCAGACCTTTGACAACAGTCCATTACCCATCAGCTGCAGACTCAAGACTGGTAATTAGGTGGCGTGCCTTGAACAATTTATTCTGACATTTTGTGCATGCATCTTTACACCCCATGCAAACCACTGCTGTATTCGTGGTGCAATACCAAAAAAAGCAATGTTGCAGAACGTGTCCTCAAATTACCTCCCCACAGCATTTCCCTTACTGTATGCATGTGCGTGCTCTCACACTCTGCTGAGCCCACTCTATCCCTTTCACTGCATCTCCTCCTGTCTCAACCTCTTGTATCCTCTGCACTCTCTCCCGTCTCTGTGCAGGGCAACGGAGGTAAATGTGCCAAACTGCCCTATTTAGGTCACACTAACAACACAGCACAGTTCACTTGGGATTCAACCCGGCGAAACTTTGACTGCGTTCACGGCAATAGGGCAATTCAGGTCATGCCATCCTAAGTGAGTTCGTCACCAGATATTATGGGCTAACTGCACGAAGCGGAGAGGGGGGGGTGTAAATCTGATGGATTGTACGCAATGAAATGCCACGTGAAAAATTATTCATCAAATCAGATGATCCCGTTGCGTCTAAGGGCACTGGGGTCTGTGGAGGTAAAAGTGACCTGGCTCTTTAAGAAGTAGCATAGGGAATTACTGATACAGTGCACAGGGACGAGACAGAGCAGCTGCTGTCACTTTTAATGGCATCATAGGTTGCCTCACAAGCACCACCATTGGCTTTAGGTTCTTCAGTGATTGTACGTGCTGAACAGAGCACCCAAGCCTCGCTGCTTCATTGCCATCCATGCCCAAGCGGTTGTAATCCATTGTCTGGGCTATGATGTTATTTCATAAATCATTGAAAATACGTATCAGTGAAAATGCATTGATCCTGCATCCCACTGTAAACCATTATTAGACGTGTAATCTTCAGCATTAAGTTGTTGTTTTTAAAAAATCACGATTTAAGTATACACTCTATGCATGTTTCTCTTCTAGCATGGGTGGTAACAACTGAACCCTGCCCAATTGTACATCAGGCACAAAAACGTTTAGACTGTATCAGTTTTGTCTGGCTCCTTCTCCATGGTCCAGCTGCCATATCTAACAACATCACCACAGTATATGACTGTATATGAACTGTTCTCCTGCCACTCATTTCTTATCTGTCAAAATATTCTTGCTTCCACATTACTAGGGGGAGCTATGTCAAGCTGGTTTTGTGTGTGAGCATGGGTGTGTGTGTATTCGGTGTGCGTGTGAGTGTGTGCATGTAGGTGTGTGTGTGTGTGTGTGGTGGGATGGGGCTTCAACCACCAAAGCAAAACAAGTAGCACTAATCTGGCGTGATCTGTGACTCCCCCTCATCAGCTCATTGAATGTGAGGTCCTGGGTGTGGTTATTAAGGACACTGATCTTAAACGGGCCTTCTGTTTGTTCACAGATTATTACTTGTCCGGCAGCTGCGGATGGGATCACTGATTTGTCAGACCATGTTCAAATGATACAACTTTAAATATTGCATGTGACTCAGTGGAAACAAAAAGAAAAACATTACTTGTAATTTATATTTGCAAATAATAGATAGTAATAAAACGATTATAAGTATTTTGAACCCTACATGCAGTCGTTGATTACATAACAGATATTTATTTTCCAGATTAACATTAAGCTGATTTTTTTTTTTTTTTAATAAAGAAATGGTAAAATAAACAAAGAATCTAAAGTAGAATTGTTGGCAATTAAAAGTGCTGTTTAGTGTGGTGTGGGACCGATATGCGCACTTCTGACTTAAGTGAGAAAATGGTATGGCCTATAGTATTTGTAGAGAAGGGTGACAAGTCTGTTAGTTGGTGCTGCATGGACGCAGGCTTGCATATTCCAGCTCCAAAAAAGAATGGAGCCAGGGGTCAGGATCTGCTTGAGGTTTAGAAGTACTATCCACGGTTTACACCCATGTCCAGCGGTGCCTGATGTCCTAACCCAACCTACCCTTCCAACAACCTCTGCCCTATGCAGTTTAACCGTCTCTGGGGTTAATTCCATGTCCTGGAGCTGAAAAAACAGAATCACAGCCACAGCACTAATACTCAATAGACACTGACCTACTTTGTTGGATTATACAGGGGGAAAAAAATGATCTGCTGCCCTAATGCCAGCAATGAAAACGATCTAATGGTCCTAACTGCTCTGTTTAATCTGAAAGCATGCTCATGTTATTAATTTCTCATTATGAGAATGCAGTTCTGCTGATGGGATTAAGTGCCCTGCGCTGGCTCTCTTTCATCCTGTGACCTCCCCATAGAAAAACCAAGGCAAAAAACCATCTGGCTGGACACTCATGTCGCCTTGTTTATTTGTTTATGTCTCTCATGAGTTTGTTTGTTTATGCGTGAAGCAGTAGGTTACTCACCTATGTTAAAACCCCACAACAGTTTAAATTGTTGGCAGTGGAGGGGCCCCCATCTTTGGAGAAATGGTTTAAACAAGTACAGCTGTTAAACATAACATGTCTGAATACATTCTATCATAAAATGTAATATTCAAATGTTTATTCTCGATCTACTTAACATGAATTATAAAATATAATAGCATGAGAGGTGTGTTGGAATTACTTTATAATTTTCTTTGCTGTGTAAAATGAATGCTCAAATGAACTTACAGTGCCCATGGCTGGTTGTACATTCAATTTGAACAATCAAAATCTATTTTTCTGCTCCATTACATCACCACCAGGGGGCACTTGATTCTTCAAGCATGCAGTGTTGTGTTTGACAAATTGCCATAGAGGTAACACATGTATTCAGCAAGGGAATTAGGGAACAGGACAGGGTTCACAACCAGCCTCCCACCAACTCACCCACATGATATTTTCTGTCTATAATCAGCAACACAGCTGCAGAGGAGGGCATGCTTTGACAATAATATACCTTGTCCATAATTCAGTCATATGTAATAAATGAGAATGCAAGCCAGAAAGACCAAAATCACAGAAAGAAAAGAAACCTGATTTTTTTTAAATAACTAAATCATTGCAATATAAAAGTAATTATGTTTTTTAAGAAGGGGGAAAAACTAATCATTGTAATTGTAATTTACATTTGCATTCATGTAAGAGGGCATACTTTTGCTTTAAAGTTATAAATATGGAAGTAAATAAGTAATAAGAAATGTGTGAATCTGAAGGATTCACAAGTAGCAAACATAGACATAATTGAGCAGCTTACAGTACATGCAGAGAAGCTTGTTGTATTTAAAATGTTCACAGCGATATCTATCACAGCAAATCTGTATATGAAAGGTGATAATTCAAATGGCTGAGTAAGCATAAAATCTGCCTAAACCTGAGGCTTCAGTATAGCTAATAAGACAAACGTGACATATGATGTGTCGTACAACCCATTACCAGTTAGCCGTATTAAACAAGATGAAAATATGCAGGCTGTGTACGGACCAGAAAATGTACGTTACCCTGTGGCATTTCTATTCAGTCCTGCTAGCCTTGTTTCTAACAATGTGCATAAGAGGTTAAAATATAGCAGTATTTTAAGACTATATATTTAAGATTATATTCACGGCTATTATTGCTATGCACCAGAGATAAAATACAAAATTGTTTATGAGGTTATCTTCCAGTGACAAAAAATATATATTTCTGACTTCAAATATGGTGGATTTCTCTCTTAGGAATAAACAAATGTGTTGGTTTGTAGTAACAAATTACAAGGGTGACATTTTAAGAAGTACAGCAATTACGACTATATTTAAAGCTTGTACCTTGAAGTTCAAAGAGTAAACCCTGGGGGGCGAATGCTATAAATTATTTGCAAGGGAAAAGGCATGATGCATCTTTTAACATGTGCAGTCATTGCAGAGTGCAAACCCTACAAATGTCATGTCCTCTTAAGATCAGAAGTAATTGGTCAGGCTGCACAACAAGACACAGGGGTAACGAGGCAGTTTGCCACTGTAACGGACTCAAATGACATACTGTGTAGCATGTCGGTGAGCTAATAGACCCCAGCTCACAAGGAGGGACCAGAGTTTCATTCTGTCTGATCAAATTAGACTTAAGAGGTGCAATCTTTGTTTCACCCATAAACAACATTATTCCTGTGAATTGCCTCATTCCACGAGGTGAACACTAAAACTAAACCACTAAATCCTATCGCCAGGTGCTAAAATGTTTTAAAACACGCTTTAGTTGTTCTATTTTCCTGTCATAAAACGCTGTGAGACTAATAGTAAAATGCTGCCGCATTATGTTAAAAAGAACCGGGACATTTATCCGGGGAGACAAGTTGCCATATTCCAGTGATGTCGGTAGGTGAGCCAAGAAGTGACAAAGAAGTGTGAAGGCCATTAGGAGGGCAAAGAGGGGGATGGTGTGCATTAGGGCCGGCTCATGGAGCAGTGACCGGGCCCCGTGGTGCCTCACAGCTGCGAGGGAGACGATGACAACAAGGGAAGCAGGTGATGTGCTCCAAGTGGTCCTCCACCACTTAGGTGCCCGCAGTGTGTTTCTTCATACCCGTAAGAGAACGGATGTCGGATCAGATTAGTACGGCTCAGATCACAACGCAAATGTTATTCCAGTTTAAAATTAGGCCCGCATCAACTTGGACAGCAGAAGTGAAAAAAATATCATCCACACACTGTAGGGTAATGTGAATATGTGTGCGATGCGTGTTACGAATTTCTAAAGATGTGCGAGATATTTAAGCTTCAGTGACATAATAAAAGATCTTGTTTGTTATCATGTCAGAAATTAGTATTGATATTATTATCAACTTTTATGAACTAAATATGTATTTATTTTTTGAACTGAGTAGCCGCATCAGAATATGCTGAACATATACTTCCTCCATTTGCAATCAAGTGCAAACACATCTGAATGAAGGACTATTAAGGATGATTTACAAAGCAAAGAAAATATTTGATGCCATATCAATCAGAAAATATTCAGGCATGGACGCGCACACACACGGGGAAAAAAAAGTCACCTGAACTGACAGGACCAGGAGTAAACCCTGCAGATGGTGTAATTGATGCTGCTTCATACAGGAATATTACTGTCACACTCTCATCAGTTGGTAAGTGGGTCACAGGACTGTACATGACCCAGACATGGGTCTCACCCCTCAGGGTCATGGGCCAGTCAGGCATGAGGTGGCAACTGAGTGCCTCTGATTTGACTCCCAGTTAGGTGGCCTGAGCTGAGCCCCTGAGTCGGGCCCGTGGCTCGCTCTCCTGACACAAGGCACGGTCTGCGAGCAACCCCGGGGTTCACACAGTCACATGGCTTCTGCAAGACACTGCGATAGTATGGTTTCCTCCTTTTCTCCTTCTCTGTTTCTCTCTGTCTTACATTTTATTTGCAAGTATATTTTATAACTTTCAACATAGCCCAAATCTTAAGGATACTGGAGACCAGCATTTTGATTTAACTATTGTTAAACAGTGTTAAGGTCAATTTTACACTTGAAACGTCTTAAAGATTGTGCTATTGCCTGAAAAAAAGAAAAACAACTTTGGTCAAATTTAAAAATAAATATATAATATATAAAGCATCCAGCATCCAGCATGAGAAGCCTTCACTCAGACTTGAATGCAGTACTCAGCAAATGACAACACTTTTTTTGTTGTATTAAGTACATTTATGTTGCCCGAGAATTTTTTTTTTTTCAGCCAAGAGAAGCCTAGAAATAAATCTTATTTTACCTGCCCTAGGTCTGCTGATTGAATTCATTATTTCTAAATAGGGCGGACTTCAGTCTGTCTGTGGGGCCCCCTGCAGTGACAGAAAAGCTTTTTCCAGAACTGGTTGATGGACATGGTTTATAAAGAAACAGCCATAAAAAAAAATAGGCCAAAGTAAATGAGGGGACATATATACCACTCAAAAAAACATGACAGAGAAGCACTTAAAATATAAAGAACAAAATGTCAGATTTTTCAGTACGTAGAGGAAGAAACACAAAATGAAATAGGAGCTAAAGTCTGCATGTATCCAGTAGCCAACCACATGCCGCTTGGTTGGAAAGTTCAAGTGGGGGATATTAGAATGCAATACTAATTAATTCATCTGCCCTATGTAACCCTAAGACGACTCGCACTCACCACTGTAACATCTTTATTGATTTTGGAAATGCTTCGCTGGACTCCCTGCGCTTATCTCACCATTAAAAGCATCTCTTGTGACGAACCACAATTTAATTAGATGACAATCACTGTTAACAGTGCAGGGCTAATGTCACAAAATTTGCACATTAGTGCTGGCAGTGATAAATTCCACGACCCCAGCAGGGACAACTCACATCCTTAATCCGATCCTTATGAGATAGGGTCTTTTACAACTTCATGATAAAGAACAATACATGGTACAAGTATAAAATTACTGACAATTATGGCTACATGTTTTCACATATACTGTGTATATTTAAATGATTTGTCAGAGATCTCCAAAATGTTTTTCACAAACACAAATCCAATTCCAAACTCCACACAAATAGATTGTTTTTTTTTTTCCTGTCGCACCCCTAAATTATACTCAGCTATGCAGGCTGACACCGTTAGCAATGTGTGAAAACAACCACTGGAGGGCGGCATACAATTTTTGCAGCAGTACAATGTGTATTTTAATATGTATAAAATATGTTTGCATATTTGCACAATGGGAATTAATGACACTTGCAGTCTAATGACACTACTAACTACACTACATTAACGTGTGTCTTCCTGACAAAAATACAAAGATGGATATAATTTGGAGAAAGAATGTGAGCTACCATCACATGTACATTTGTCAGATGTTTGCGAGAGTGAGATGTGTTACCTCAAAGTCAAAAATGAGCAACAGTTAACATGCAAAGCTGACACTCCATACAAAGGGTCATCAAGACAACAATAAGAGGACACTGTATTTTTGGCAAGGGGCATAGGTGAGGGCCAAGGGCTAATAGCAATGAGGGATTTGTCAGTCATCCCGGTGTTTAATAATCCCCAGCTCTCCATTTTCTGCTGTTTGTTTGTATTAACCTCTGGTTGAACCCTCTTTAGTAGCAGCCTTTTTTGCCAGAAAGTTCAGTGAACATTCAGCACGGAAGCGGAGAGCATGTCATCTCGAATCTATTAGCCCACAGGGGAGATTGCAGCATCCAGCAGTCTCTCTCTCTCCCTCTCTCTCTCTCTCAAACATATACATGTGCACACACTTGCAAGCACACATACATAATTACACATACTAGGTGAGCTTCTAACCCACATATTTTCCATACGAATGGTGCATGTAACTGAGATTATTGCATACAATGCCCTGGTTCTGACCTCGCATTTCCACTCATCCCTAATAATCTCATCATGGACTATAGTGCTCCACCACAGAGCTCAAGCAAGCTAGACAGTAGAGGAGAGAAACAGTAAAGTCTTGTTGGTTTTCTTTATGTTGGTTTACTCTTTTAAGTGTTGTGAAGATAAAACATGAAAACAGTGAAAGCTGCACAACTACAAATATATTTATATATAAAATATATATAAAAATATATGAAAATGCACTTTTGAATGAGCCACATGTTTTTTGTATGTCCTTAAGACGATGCATAGGTATTTTACAAGACACACAAAGGAGTCATGTTGCACTGCATAACGCTGTTTGTTTTTTTCCAATGTGAGACAGACCACAATGTGCGATAATTCCTATATCTATTTTACATTGCCCACATGAAATAAAAGATCAGGGAAAAAGAATATTATCTTTCAAAATAGTTGTTTTAAATATGTGTTTGTTTGGTAATATTATTCTTCTCACACATACTAAATAATAAATACAGATGTTGTTATATAAGAAGCTATAGTTTTACAACTGCCAGATTTCAAATGACTAACCCAATGTCTACAGACACACAATAACAACAGCAGCAGCAGCACAACATTACTCCACAAGCCTTCTCTGCACTGCTAAAATCCTGATTTTTTAACTGCAACATCGTCCTACAAAAATCAGCATATATGTCAGTTAAAGACATGGCTCTGCTAGAATTTTGGCTATATTTAAATGATCACTCAGAAAGTTTACAACAACAGAATACCTTCCTTTCTTCCAATATGAACTCCACTAAATTAGGGTTTGAACATTGACATTGCTTCACAGCTGTCGCGGCATGCAAACAAGACCCAAAATTGTGTGTGTGAGGTGTGTTTTTATACAGGAAGGTGTTGCCTGTGCATAGCGTGCATGACAATTTATAGAAACATCATCAACTTGCCACTCAGTCACAGTGTGACTGACAGTCTATTTTTTTTTTTACAAATTCACTGCATGGCAAGATTATTCCAATAATCCCCTCTAAGGGTTTGGGGGTAAAACTCATTAAGCATGAGTACATCCTTATGGGAGAAGTTAGTTTCAATACTAATTAAATACATTTCAGGGTCCCCATTTATCTTGCTGGCCCATTTTTCTCAGAAAACATGCTGCTTAACCTGGATCAGCTTCTGCACAAGAGATAACCTCCAGCATATTCCCACAGCAGCGCCATGCTTGATCATCTTTAAACATCCACCTTTTTCTCTTAATTTCCAGAGGCATGTTCAGATAAGTATCCCACCAGCTGCTTTGAGAGTCACACTCTAAAAAAAAAACAGCATTAAGATTCATAAGGGTGAAGCAGGCTACAGTAGTTTAACATAGACTGAGTTAACATATACCCTCCCAGGCAAAAGAAAGTAATTAGAAGAACTTCCCATGCCTCTTCAGGTAAAAGGGTATATGGGATTTGAAGGGAAGTTCCATCAGGAAAAAGGTTACAGAAAGGGCAGCGTTAATTTTGAGAGTTAAATATTTATTTTAAACTAGAACTTCCAAAAACTTCAAAATATGCTTATAAATGTGTGGCCAAGTTGTCATGGATACAAGAATTGCCAAATTGCAGCAGAGCAACATGGCGACATGATGACTTGGACCCATTAACCACCGAACACTGGTTAATCTGATCTTTTTGGTTCGATATCATTTTTGTGATTGATTAATTTTGGGCGAGACTTGCAGAAATTCCTCCCATCTTACCTCAGTGCATAACACTCACTTTCGCACACCATCACTTTGTGCATGGGCCCACAGACACAGAACATATGAGGAGTGAAAAAAACATAACCTGGTCTAAAGAAAACAGATTTCTGGTGAGGGGTGTGTAACCTGTGCTTAGTGGTCACAGCCTCGTGTCTGTGCAAATGTAATTAGTAATCTTTTGGAATGGGTTTCCTGTGTGAAGCCCAGGGGTGAAGTTACACGTTTTGAGGCCAGTATTTCCACTGTACTTGAATAAGGGGTTAAGAGAAGGTAGTAAAGGTTTGTTTGCTCCCGTATCGCTCCCTGTCGACTCCAGTGAGCAGCAACAATGTGTCTTGAAAGTCAACTTATAAAAGTTTGATGGAACTTGGAGAGCCTAAGTGATCTTCCCCAGCTCTGCAGTAGCCTGCAGCATGCAGGATGTCTGCTTATATTAATTTCATGGAGTTGAAGAGGTCACCAAACTCATTTGGAGAGTCTTATTCATTTATGAACTTCACAAGGTGCCTATTCTGCACTGCTCGAAGCTACTGGTATTGAGATGCTTACATTTACATGGAATATCATATGGCGACGTTGCAAAACGTATAGTGCATTTGGAGTTGAAAGTACATATGAGACTGGATAAAAATGCACTTTATCTTATATTACTTTACAAATTATATTTACCACTGATTTACCAGTGAGTTCTGGGGCTTCACCAACCTCGTGCGTTAAGAATTGGGCAGCTTCCGCAGGTAAGGCTGGGTTAGGGACGGTTTATACAATATTTAAAAGGTTTCCTATAAGACAATGGGCTTCTGCGAAAGCAGCTTAGCCAGAGAGCAGTGGAACCCTGGGAGTGAAACTGAATAAATGAGCTCACCAAGCCGGGCTTATCTCTCAAAGGAAGCATCCTGACCAAGACAGAGACAATTTGGAGCATTCCTTTCAATTAAGAATGAGGTTAAGATACTAAAGCAGGACAATAAGGGGGAAAGTAGTTAAGGCTTGGACCTTAAAGGTTAATCTGATGGTGCTCCCTCACGCTGACCTCCCGTCGGAGCCGCCCGACTCTATTTGTGGGGACGGCCTCACTGTGCACAGAAGCCCTTTGATAAAGCCAGTTTGTGGGAGTCCAACGTCCGTGGCGGATCTCCCAGCGAGTGTTTAAAACCAATGAGGCCTCACATCTGTGCGGGGACTGAGCTCTGGTCAGGGGGGGCTGTGGGTGATTAATTGATGGCCACATCTCACTGACTGCTGCCCACACCGCTTTTGATGAAGAGGGATTAGGCTGCGCACCACAGGCTCAGCTGATAATAGAACGGAGAGGAAATGCTCATGTCACGCTCCGTGGCAAGGATTTCAATCAAAGAAGCCACTCCATTCAGGGAGGAGACTTTTTTAAACAAATAAAAAACTAAAAGCTTCTTGCAACCTTCTTTTTGTTTTTAAGAAAGTATCTGTGTGGTGATTAAAAGTTGGGCTATTTCTAATTGGCTGCACAATTAAGGAGGAAACTTTGTCACTTTTTTATTTCTTTTTTTAATAGTGCATATGCCTTAAGTGAAACAATCTTTTGAAAACTTATGTGAGACTCTCTTCTCCCTTTAGGTCACTGTATTTTCTCACAAACAAATATATATAAAAAAAAAAAAAACTCAAATCAAATTAATGTTACAGTAATTACTAGAACAAAACTAAATATTGCTAATTAATTCGCGAATCAATATATCTGACAGAAGTTTTACTGGCTCTGATGAGTAGACAGTGTTTATGGGGTAAATATTTAGATTGACAATAGTATTCCTGTTTCTTCAACTGCATATTCAGGTTTACATCTTCACGTCTTTACTTAAAATGACAATGTCAATGACACGGAAAAATGAGGCGCCAATATTAACGGTGGTAATAAACTGCTTTGAGATCTGCAAGAGAACTATTAAGTACTTTACAAGAAATAAAGAAAAAGCTCCATGCGCAGGCAACACAAGGATTTTCTGGCAACAGTATGATGCATTTGTTGAACATGATCATCATACAAGGTGGAGGCGAAGGATTGTCTTGGGGTTGTAAGGTTTAGGTATGGTCCCATCTATCTGAGCCTTTATTTGGCCCCCTATCCTGTCTTGGTACTTGCTGACTTGAGATCAGTCTGCAGTTTTCCCTAGAGACAACACTAATGTCACATACTAACTTGGCACACCAATATTTCACATCCAAACCAAACCTATTAAGGATGACTGCTTACCATAGACAAGATATGTCCTTCACGGCAACAACCTTCACATTCAGTGTATTTTCAATCTGCACACACCCACACAGAAACATATATGTAGACTGCACATGTGGACACATGCAAACAAATTACCGTGCATATATTTTGTGTTATATTTCATCCACTGGCACATTTGCTGGTGCTGTCCTCCCTATGAACACCCTTGCCATACCCTTGAAATCTTGAAAGAAACACATGCTATACTGGACAAGTATTTTCTGGGGGCTTTGAAAATATAGCATGGGTCAAAGCAATATTTTTCAGTAATTCAGTATGGCAGTTACATGAGCATTAATGATGTTGATTTTTCAAATCAAACATCACACCAACCTAACCTCTTAACCTTTTAACCTGTGTTCAGGTAGTGTTCAATGCGTCTGAACCATCGGGAATGTGATTTGAAACTTACTTTGTAGTTCCGATTGTTTTCGATGACTTCACAGCTCAACAATGATGAAAAAATACACTGATGTGTCTATTTAATGTTAATATACTTGGGCATTCCGTCCATGTAAAGTCTACTGTATGCGTGAAGTGCATTGCGCTAATTTAGAATAACCTCGACAATTACAGGACTGTACAGAGAGAAGAAAGATATATATATTACATTTGCAAGATCTTTGAGTCATATTTTAGTGAAAGTACGATAATTAATCTCCTTTAAACTATGAATTTGGTCTCTAACAATCAACTGGGAAAATATTCAGTCACTTAACTGCTAGATGTTAGACGGATTTAAGCAGCTTGACACTTAGATAATTGGCAGATAATGCACGATGGGCTTTAACTTGGAGCATATAGTTCAGGATTAAATTCAGATTTGATTATTGAGCTCACGATTTGATCCCGAAGCGATTTGATTCAGTGGATGGATAGATTTCACCATAGTTACTTTTCATGACTCCAAAATATGGATACGTATGAATTCATTGTGAATTGAAACTATGCTGTGAAAGCATCGAGAGTGAACTAAAACAGTGAAATCCAAAAAGCTAACAGATATGCTGTAACTCTCTGGTGTGCTGAAGGCAACTGTGGTGTTGGGTGATTATTCACTGTGGGTTCATTAGCAACTTTCACATTACGCACTGACACACACTCACGTCATCCATTATTATTATGAAAAAAATACTAATAGACTGTTGGGGATTATATTGCGACACAGGAAGTTAGAGACAGTACATGTGTCGCCTGTGGCAAAGAACAATAGCGTTTGATTTATGCTCCCCCTATTCTATTGAACTATACAAAGGAACTCTCCGCCTTGACCGCTCTATTAAAGCAAGGAGCCAAAGTTATCAATCGAGGTGGTGAGAGGAAGGCAAGTCTTCTCCTCCTTCAGCCACGCTACCTCGGCCTAATGGATCATACAGAGAGCAAGAGACTGAGCGAGACGGAGAGAGCGAGATGTTGCTCCTACTGTACGCTTTTGACTGATTATGCATTTTTCTTAAGCTATTCATAGAAGATAGATTCATCATTCCAATTTGTCAAGCTGGCAAATATTTCAATTAATTATGTGCAGCCAAAGACTGGGTGTATTAGGCCTCTCTGTCAGCGCCACAGTGTTGAGTCCCCATTTACTGGACTCAAAATAAAGAGGTATCAGAGAGGTGCCGGGATCCGCCAGTAATTAATTTGATGAATGCCTTAGCGGCACAAATAGTGGCAGCCGTGCATCTTTTCATCAGACAGTCTCCGTGCTCTGTGCTAATTTGACGGCAGCAGCTCATCTGTATAGTGGATGCGCTGGTGGCTGGGTCCATTCCTCAACCCACATGCTGCTGGCCTCCTGCTGTCCAAACAGTGTGCGGGGGCCTTATGTTTTCTGTCAACTTTGTCCTTGTGCCAAGCAACTTGCTCCACTTAGTGCCCACTTTTTTGACTTTGTGGCCTGAACTTGGGAATGGGAGGCCCTCTGGATTAATGGAATGTGCAGTCTTTTTTTTTGCAGTCGCTCCTTTTTTTTGATTTACCAGACACAGTGTTGCAATAACGACTATCATATGCTGCACTTGGCAGGTGTGGAATAAATAGCTGTTGTTGTAAAGCTGATGTTCTGATGAACAACTAGACTGATAATCAATTAGAGAAAAATAATTGAATACAGTCTTTAAGTATCAGTGCGCATCTACAAAATGATAAATGAAGGGGGTAACATGGTGGGAGGCGCGATTGGGCCAATCAAAAATGATGGATCATATTACTGTTATTAGGTGAAAGCTTCAATGGCGGCTATTTGTGATGCACACCGTCAATGTAGACAGGGGCCCCAGCCGAACAAAGAAATAATTGGACGAGTGCCACATAATTCAGGTTCATATTTTCACAAGTGGGGGAACCTCATTAAAAATCAGGTCAGCCACTGATACAAGACCATAAATCAAAGACAGACATAGCTCAAACAATTAGATAATTACTCGACCGCCATGTCCCCACTGCTGATGTTTGCCATGCCACCGACAGGGAGAGAAGGAAGTACCAAGCAGCGCTAATATCCCACCATCACACTATCTGCATCAAATGAGAGAGCAGAGGAGGCACGGCATTGTGGACAATAAAAGGCATAAGTAGAAATGTTAAAATATGGTGGTGCAATGATTAACCCCCTGCCCGTAAGGATTATTATAGGACCTCAAATACAATTGACAAATCTTCGCTTACTACTCGAGTTGTCAGTGTCCGCTTTCACCTACGAGCTGATTATCACAATTTTCTGTCCCAAAAGGGATGACAAGCATGGTGGGAAGGCTCTCCTCGCCGCATGATTGCATGGACTGCCACTGACCCCTAGTGTTGCTCAAATGTTCCACTGCACTTCTTGAACTACAGTACGAAAGCCTGTTAACTCTAATTATCTCCGTGGCTCTTGATTACCCCTAGGCAGAGAAGCTGCCTGGAATCCAGAGGCAGGGGTCCAATTGACCCCAATTGAAAGTGTCATTTCATAGAACTGCCAAATTGGAGATGCTCTCGCAGCCTAGGATGCGCGGATGCTAATTCAATGTTCCTTCCTCAGCTTCATTGTTTGATACTGGAGCAGCTCTTCCACTCTGCCCCCCTGCCCGGCCAGGGTGGGTGGGTGTAACGCCGCCTGCGCTGCTCTTGTGTCGAGCCAGAGTGCAAGGAAGGTCCAACCGCAGTCAAAAATTGAGGTCACAGTACGAGAGCGAACCAACTGGAACAGATTGTTGTGGAACCTCCAGGCTTTCGCAGACACGTGTTGATCCCTGCACAGCACGTCCTCTCTCCTACCTCCTTGTCTCAGGCACCCAAGTATACCTTATGTCTAAATTATATGCGAGCAGAGACGTAAGGAATAGCAAAAAAATTGGATTCCAAAAATTCAAAGTGCAAACTCCCGACAATTTAGCTCTCATTCATATTTTCCTCATTCCCGACTTAACAGGAACTCTTGTGCGTGTGGGGAATAGTTGTGAAACTGGGTTAGATTCGGGGTATTTTTCTGTGGCAATAGGTAGAAACACAAAAAAATACTCCACCCACGCCATGCGTGCGTATCAGCTAACTTTAAGAACATTTAGGGCGGCAACACCAGATGAGAGCTGCTGTGGTCTAAGCTTTCTCAACTCAGCTGAACAAATGTAAATGTCTCATTAGATCATTGTCTCCAAAGCACTTTAAATAGATATTGAATCCGCTCTGCATAAGCCCCATCTGTTCTCCTACATGCCCCCACGGATGAGAGGCAGTGTTTTAAGGCACAATTGATCCTTTAATAATGTCATGACCATTGTGTGACCCACAGCAGGGGCTGTATGCGTTGTAGCGGCGGGGAGGGAGGGGGTCGTTGTAGATGTGTGTAGGGGAGAGGCTTGAATCCACGCACACACACACACGCATCTTGAGGGAAGCCAAAAAAGAGTGCGTTGAGGTCTGGTGTTGCGTGATGGGAGGGAGACAGGTGCAATGTCTCGGTTTAAGTACACCGGGATTCAAAGTGTCAACTTGGGTTATCTGACCACATTTGTTAATATCTCTGACATTCTGTCATTATTGTCACTTTGCATGAGACCTGGGAGGGCGGAGAGGGAGCACTGTCAGCAGATCGACCCCAGATGCTGTTCACTTGATTGATATCTCTCCAGACAATGATCTTTTTTCTGCACTGCAGTGGCGGTTGCACAGGGAGGCGTCGGGAGGGGGCAAATACAGGAGAAACGCCACACCAGGGAAGTCGGCGAGGCGTAAAGCCCTGTCAGGCGAGCGTGGGGTCAGTGGCTCCTCTCTGCCCCCTTTGTGCCCCGGGTAAAATGATCTAAGTGATTCTGGACCTATGCCACCGATCTGCTGGAGTGCAGGAGTCAACCGCGTAGGCATGGCAGAGAGAAGGCTGGCAAAGGATCTGCTGGTAAAACTGCACGTAGTGTGCTATCGCCCAGAGGACACTCCGGTCATTCCGTTTGATTTCTCCAAAATTAGGACATACTATAATCAAACTTTTTGCATGCCTGTGCCTGTAAGTTATACTCAAAACAAATAAGTTACACAGAAATATGATGGACATGTTTTTGTTAAATTGGTTAATGTAATGCCCCATTTCACACCTTATACGGAAATCCTTCTGTTTCTCATGCCCTTTTTGTATTTGTGGCTGGATAGTTGAGCTTCCCAGTTGATGAATAAAGGCAAGAGGTTAAGATTACATTGTTCCAGTAAATTACTTGCACAGAATGGCCGCAAGGCATTGGCCATATCGAATACATCCTCACAGACCACAGCCGAGGATGTGCAATATGACGGACAATATGTAGGAGCTAGGGGGTGGTTGTAAGCTGTGTGTGTTTAATCATTTTGATAAAACTGTAATTAAATGTGCAAATGCTGTCTGTGTCTCAGTTTTTTTTAGCGGAGCTGGTGACTGCATCAAGCACTGTCTAGTCTCATTGTCATATATCAAAACATTTATTAAATTCAGTATTAAATTTAAAGTTTTAAATCCACATTTTTTCCACAGTTGTTTTTTAATTATTGGACTAGGTGATGCATTACAGAAGCTTAAAATGAATAGGGGTTTATGTTAACAATTAAAAGTATCAGCATCTACATGTGTTTCTGTGTTAAAGAGACAGGGAGCAAGTTATGTGGGAAGCTCGGTACTACGCAGGGTAATAAGGTCAATGCAAAAAATAACCCAGGGGCACATTTCCCAGCAAATGTGCAGAAACACACACATGCGCACGCATGTGCGCGCGCACACACACACCACTGTCCCAGCCTTATGCTGCAGAATCCAAACCAATCGAGTCAATTGCCAGAAAACATGACATGACCTTTCAGATTCACTGAGCATCAACCGTGAGTGGGACTGGCGTGCTTTCCATTTCAGCGCACCCTCTGCCCCTCCCGCCAACTCCGTCACCCTCAGGGCCTTAAACCCTCCACAAATAATTACTCTCGCTGGAGTCTGCACTCCACAAGACATAACCAAAAAAACTTGACTCTGATCTTGACCCATACTTAGGGTACTCCTGCTATTAAATCATTCCTCACGGGGGTTTTAATATTTGAACAATTCAGTCACCGTAAATTGAGAATGAAGTTCATGTTTAGACAAACAAATATATGTTGTGGGCTGTGTTGCCAGAAAAAAATATATATATATATATTTTTTTTTTTTTTAATTATATATTTTTTTTTCAGAAAGTTTTTTGTTTCTTCACAGATGTATGACCAAATGTATTCCCACTGAAGGCAATTTAAACTATGCGTGACACGGTGTATAGGCCACATGCTCTTCCATTGACATAACCTTCAGCTTACATTATTAATTTGCTGATTTAACAAGAAGTAAAGACTCCATTTGAATTCCCAACCTGCTGGAAATTAAGCAACAGCCCCGGCCAATCAGGACAAGGCGTTAAATGGAAACTGTGACCGGGAATACACCACCAAGCCACCACAGAGAGGAAGACATTTTTCTTCAGAAGTCACCACGGCGCAAAATACTGAGAACACTTTTCGCAGTCGAAAGATGTTTTGAGAACACGGCTCTGAATGTGGAATCGTTACATAGATCTGGTTTCGCGCATCATTTCCCATGTCACATACTGCGTGTTTTCATGACGAAATGAGGTGTGGAGAGTAAATTAACTAGTCAGGCGTTCTTCCTGGTGGAGGTTTATATAGCGTGTCACGTCCCTGCACCAGTCAGTCATGGAGTTTGAATCCACAATGACAGCTAAGTCCCCAGATCACAAGGAAACTATTCAGGTAGCTGCACAGCAATCCAATGACCCTAGTTTTATCATAGAAGAGAGTAGAAGAGAAAAGTAGTTGAGCTCAATAGTAACTTCACATTTTGCTTTGGGTCCTAATTGTCACTTTTCAGCAAAGGTCAGTGTTGCTCGACTGGCACATGACTCATAAAACAAGTTTAGGTTTTTCTTACACAATGGAGAGGCCTCAACAGATATGAACTCACATTATCATGTTCAGCCGTTGATCATGTAGCCACATTTACAACACAAAAAGCCTAAAAGTAGTAAACCCAATGTCTTCACACCACCTATAAGAATATGAAAATGCACTAATGCATGAAAGTGCCTAGTGTGGATCCAAATAGGAAGCCTGTACAAACGAGCAGGCGACAAGTTGTTACAAAAAAAGGTTTCTTGAGAAAAAGTGACAAAATATGTGTAGCAAATGTAGATGCCACCAATTATCCCTTATGTTTAGAAACAGAATCAATGGACCACATGCATGCTAAATAAAGAGAAACAAATACTTGATACAATACAATAAGATATGTCAATACATGACCTCTCATTTAACTACTGTTGGCACAAACGTATTTTAGAACCCATTTTCATTTGCACATTTGATCCATATTTACCAATTCTGGCCAACAGCCATCTATTTTTTTTTTTCATCTAGTCGATTGGTTTTATATGACACCTGTGTTTCCGCTGTGAAATGCATCAAACTGCAACTCATGCAAGTCCCCCTTGAAATTCAAACAAGTGCCGCGTCACATTACATATATATATATATATAACATGAGAGATCTTATCAGGGCATTCCGTCAAATTCGTTGGCCTTTTAAGTCTTGCAGACAACGTCAAAATGTCAGGGGTCAAACAACCAGGTTGAGGCAGAGAGTGGATTAATTCCTAGTTTGTACCATTGTTCTGCATGGTAGCACCTGGTAAATCATGGATCACTGAGGGTCGTAACAAATGACACTCTGCGGTGAACATTTCAGCAGTAAACATAATGGTGAACCACCAAGCTGTACACAGAAACATACTTGCCAAGGCATTGAACAATCTCTTCATACTTTAACAGGGGACAACTGATTCTTTTCGAAATATTTAGAATTGCATACTGTTATGCAATATACAAAGACTTTGTGACTTGGATGAAGAAAAGCCAACATTATCCAAAATGTTGTACAGAGGTGTGACACAAAAAGCTATGGCTAGGGTTGTTTTATTTGCCACAGTAGAGTTATGTTGATGTTTTGTGCTGCAGTGAAAATGTTTTGCTCTGGACTTGGACGCTTTGCTCCGTCAATGTTACCTGTAAGTGATGCGGTCAAAAAGCAGTTGCTAAAATCTTCAGCTTTGTTTTGCAAAGCCAGTTATTAAGTTCATAAATTAGGAAAACATTTCATTTTGTGCTTTCTTCTTGTTTGCTTGCCTTAATGTTTTAATTCGGGCCAAATAAACTATATAAACAGAGTACATATGGCACAAGAATGAGATCAAATGTCAGGGATTTGATTACTTGTTTTACTTTGACTTTAATCTTTGACTTGCCACTCTATTATCCTCTTTTTGTAATGAAGAGATAGAATAGAATAATCCCTCTGCAGAGAAAGGTCAAGCACATTTAACCCGAAACATTTTGCTTTTTCAACTGTCATGTCTGCATCGTCAAGTTAAGGTCAAACTAAAACAGGTTTTATTCCTCCGAGAGGGTAAACCTTTGTGACACACAGCAGGGAGGATCCAACAAGTCTCTTTTCATTTAACTCCAAATGAATGATATGGGGCCAAAAGTCTTAATACAATAATCTTATTTCATGGAGGAAGTGCCCTTTCCGCCTTTTTGTGCATGTGAAGTTGATTTGAAGTCATGGTTAGTCCTTTTGATATGAGGTGGGGTCAGACTAATTTGCCACCTGGTGAGGAGAGGGAAGCAGAGAGGTACATTTTTTAATTGTGGGGTCACTTGACGCAGGGACACAGGATCCTTTGGGCACATTGTCTGTCTTTGTGTGAAGGTCCCACCGTTCCAAATCCCCCACTTCATTATGGGAGAGGGAAGATTAATTGACCAGTTCACCAACTGGCAGCCTGAAGACCAGATCAACTTAGCAAGGGAACTCACCAATTAGGGCCAGACTACAGCACCTATTCCTGTATGCAGATCCTTTTTTATTATCTTTATTATCATTAGTCTCTGTAGTCCTGAGAGGAAGATCAAGGCTCATCTGCCCTTTGTCAAAGGCACAAAATACATTATATGTCGTGACAGCATGATTCAATGTCAGTGATAGCATTAGGGTATTGGTGTCCCCTCAATATGGTTATAATAAAAACAAAATTGCATTACCGAATCAGTTTAATTAACAATACAGTCATGGCTATGGTCAAATCAGTTTTACATATCAGTGATGTCGGTTGTAGCTTTTTTTCCAGTGAGATTTAAAAAAGGAGATAAGAAATGAAGGCTTTCGTGAAATCTTTACAGGGTCTATAACCCAACACTAGCCCAGGTCACAGAAATGTAAACTCATTTCCAATAATACAACTGGGTATTAAACCCAAAATGGGATTTTTTTTTCATTTTTTAAACCAAAGCCCAGGCCAATTTCCTCAATAAACGACTGCACCAATTGTGACATTTTGGCTCTCATTAACCTTTGAACAGTACATTCTTTATTTTCTTTTCCCTCATAGCTTTTAACGTTTTTTTTTTTTTTTTTATAAATCAATCTTTTTCTTTAGATTTCAATTTCAGTAACGGATGCTGTAACAATCACTCAAAAACACACACAAAGGCAGTTGCATTTGAACCTTTGAGTCTTCAATAACATTTCAGAATGGCTTTAAAGTCTTTAAGAAGTAGCAACAAAGCATGTTTTGCTTTAACTATTGTATTTGCCATAGTCATAAACCATGGCATGCAAGGACAAAAATGGTATTAATATTCTTCAGCAAAAAGGTTATTGTCAAGCCACCATGTGTCATGCTAAAACGAACCGGAGGGGACGGATAGGCCATGATCACCATGAGGTGTCAGAGATCTGGTGCCTACACCTGTCGCTTTGCAGGGAGCTTACATGTCCAATAACAATACTAACTATGACATAAAACATACAACACTTTCATATATATATATATATATATATAAACAAAGCTGCATACACACGCAGGCCAGCACGTGCGCACACACACACACTAAAACACACAGATGCTTTGAGGGGGAACAGAGTGGTGAAAACATGTCATCATCACTCTCTTCAGGAGGCCATTATGAAAAAGAGGTTAATATACTCCGCAGATATCCTCGCATCTTTTTCACCGAGGGCTGAATCTCCCTCGTGGGTGATCGGTAAAATTGGTTGACATTTTGCTGGCTGCAATTAACCTTCGATTTGACTCTCGGTTTTCCCTGTCTTCTTTTATTGTCTCGTTGAAAAAGTGGAAAAAAAAACGGGGGTATAGCAAGGCCTGACGCGGGAGCATTGTTTCCTCATATTGACCAACTCCTTTTTTGGCCTAATTGTTCTCTTTCCCTGTGGATGACCACCCAACGGAGAGATGATGTACTTCATCATTAGGTCGTGGCATTCTCTACAGAAGGTCAATACACTACTGCTCTTTATTGTGTTGTATGAAAATGCCTTTTGAAATGAAAGATGAGTGCCACTACATTTTGTTCCGTGTACAACTAGCAGTTATGTAACACAATGTTGTAATATCAGCAGTGACCATTTAGTCCGCTGGTCGAGAATCATTTCATGTTTTGTTCCTCCTCAACAAATTTGAATCCAGCGTTATCTGCACAGATCGCTCGGAATTGTATTCAATCTTGAGCTTTATTTGTTGTCCTCACACAAGTCATTTACTTGCGTTTGTCCGGATTACAGCAATTACAATCATGTATTTTTGCTCAATAGCGCTCCTCCCCCACATCCCTTTCCGGCTTACGTTGGTTCACTCGGAGGTCATCGACTGCTTGTGTTGTGTAGGATTTCCACAAGTCAAAACCAATCGGACAGTACACATGCCTTTATCATCAACACCGTATACCCAGGCGGTCATGAATTGAGAATTGAGATGAGCATGCACGTTTCTTGTGGTGTTCAATTTCCGAGACTGCAAATAAAGGGGAATGTACTGGCTTCGAGGATTACGCTTGATAACTAACAACAGCAATTTGAGTTGACTGTGTTGTGGTTATATCGTCATTTGGAATTACATACACACACAAACACGCACACCACTGGTGTAACACTTAAGATAACAAAAAGAGGAATTATTGAATCTTAAATACTAAACTTAATCTAACATTTTGCCCATATAACTAATGCATTTCAGACTTTATTAAAAAAAATGTTTTAGCATCATTCAGAGAGTTTCTGCCACCATTATAAATTTCCCACAAATATGTTTCATATGCAAGTTGCTATGGCTCGTCTAACCAGTTGATTCCAAGGAGCAACATGATATGAAAGTACAATATTCGTTTTGCTGCTGTTGTTGTTGTTGTTGTTGAATAATTCACAGATCCACTTGAACCATGGGACCTGAGTCCCGCACGGGATCTACACTTCATTCAGTCACTTGGGTCCTGTTCTATTTAAATTGCAGTTTGGAAAGTTGAAAAATGTTTGAAGACTGTATAAACCAAATAAATGTGACAGCAGGGGAACATTTTTTATTTATTTATAAGACAATAGTTTACTTCAGACAAAATGAGAACTAAAAATGGATTTGAATCTTACTATATTGTAATGATAAAATATTCAGTTATGGTGCAGTGGGATGCCAGACTATGCTGCCCATAGGGTTGACATTATTGTTCCAGCTAATTGCCCTGGTGACAAGACGGCTGCCAGTTTTTAAGCCAAAAGACATAGATGTCAATAACATATCACTGTGTATGTGGAATTGCATACATAGGCTGGCAAGCAAAACATGTTTGCATGCTTCACGTCCAAGATTGTGCTTTTACAGGTTCAACCCACAATAAGAAGTAGTGTGCATAAATCAATAATCTCTGTTTCACTGCATCTCGCTCAAACCAATCGTCAGTGAGGCTTTAATGGCAGGGAGGTTGAGGTCTTGGGATTGCTCAACTAAGGCATAAAACCACAGCGTGCATGCATTATTAAAGTCCTTCGGTCAAAGGCAAGCTCACATTTATGAAGGAACACAGCCAAGGCAGTGACTGAAGCTTGAACTCACACTGAGGATACCGAGCATTACGTGCCAGTCCCCTCACAGAGGGCGAGTACTCCTCCAACATAGCCCATCACATGAATCCTCTACCTTGGCATCGCCTGAGATCATAAGTATCGGAGGTGTAGTAAATAATTACAAATAATTATATAGCTGAACCCTCCATGTTTAAGTTCAGTTTTAGTGCAAAGCTTTAGACTTTCCAAATGATTTTTTTAACAAATCCACTGATTGCATTCATCAGGGTGGTGTGTGGTTAAGTGGGTAGAGTGTGCGTGCGCTGTGTCTCACTGCCCAAATTATCATCCTGATACTGGCATGAAACTCACTCTGGCTTGCTTGTGTTTTTATAACCAATCGAAATCCAAGCCAAGCCCAGAATACAGCGACGGTACCACTGCAAAATATTGTCTACATTTGTGGATTGCCATAGTATCGTCATTAAATGGATACGTCATGGTATATACCCAAAGTAATACGATTCCTTGGATGTGATGCAGCTGAACATTTAAGCAATCCATGAAATTGTGAAGTATGTGTGCAGTACAATTAGAACTTACCCGTCATTGATTAATGTCCTAGTATTTCTCAGTTGGGGTAACTAGTGTCTCTAACAAGCGAGTGCTTTAGGATCTACCTCAAATCAGTATCCAGTTCAGCAGTGACGTACTGTTATTTTTTAAAACAAAGCCAAGATCTCGATCAAGGTTGTGACACTAAATCCAGAATGGGTCAAATAATCTCAAAATCTCAAGAATGAAGACGCACGCACGCACACACAGCTTATGAAAGTTGCCCTTGTTTGCTAGTACGGAGGGACAGGTTACAAATCCAGATGGCATCGTGATCCACTGCAATGCCACAAATGTCCTAGCCCTGGTACACAGCTAGGGCGAGGTTATTCAGAGCCTCCCATCTCGTAGGGCTGGAGTCCCGGTTCAACGTCAATCACAGTAACGCGGACTGACACACTGGTGAGGGTGGTGACAGGGCAAGGTTATGTGTCACTGTACGCTCATGGCCCGCATGAAGACCCCGACTGCCAGGGTGAGGGGTCACCCTAAGGGTTTTGGATACAAATTAATAAACCCTGCCATACTTGTGTTGTACCTATCAGCCAAATGCTCCCCCCAAGTCCCCTGGCTGAAGGCCATCCTTGCCTTAAATTACATCCACAGCAACCTCTAACACCCCCTCACTGACATGGAATTATAATATGTAAGGATGCTTTTTGTTTTTTTTAGCTATCATGTTTGCCCTCAATAGCTGTCAACATGGAAACTGTGTCAACTCTATGAACTGTTGTCTTATTTTCAGTCATATCAGAAACATACTTAACATTGATAATCTTGTTTAGAATTCCAGTGATCATTCAAATTTCTTTCAATTATTCAACAAACGTATTTAACAAATGAGAACAAAAACAAATGTCCACATGAAAACACAAACACTTCAAGTCATTACCGTAATCCTAAATTCAAATTTAACAAGAATGAATTCAACAAGGAGCTAAAAACAACAAGATAGAGCATTACTTCCAACCCAGCTAAACTTGTCACTGCTCATAGAATGCTGCAGATTTATATTACAAGAAGAGATCTAAACATGCAGTGTTTGTTTCAGTGTTCCTCCACCAGTGATAGATTGTTGAATTCAGCCCTTCTGAGTTGTGAATCACGTTCAGCCAGGCCGTTGACATCTAATCAATAAAGATCTGAACTGTTGCCATGACCCCGAGACATAATGATTCAATTTTGTTTCCCCATATCTACTACTGCAGGACCCCCGCGAATTTCCGAGACAATTCACCAGTCACAATCCCCCGCTTCCCCCCCCCGTAGATGAACAACAAAAATCCCATGCTCTACTTTGTACAAGACGAATAATCAAATGTCTCATGGCCAAAGGGTGTAATTAGGCCTGTGTCAACACTTCCGGTACAATGAAAAGAAATACGAACGTTGACATGAACAGTTTACCCTTGTTATGCATGAATTCACTTGCATTCAATATTATCTTAAAACAAAACTAGCTGTAAGGATTGTAATTTGAATGAAAACCTGAGTTCATCAAACTGTCTTGAGATTAGGTTTTAGGTAGGGAAATTGCCATTTAAATATTTTGTCCAGGGAACAATTTTTTATTATATGTAATTGTCGGCACTGATTAAAAATAATGATAATAATTTAACACAATATATTTTGTATCATTGTGTTGCACAACACCTTTTTTTTTTTTTTTTTTTTACAGATATCAGTACAATTCTTCAGCTCAAGAAATATTTGTTTACGGAATATATGTTATAAATGTATAAAAACAATTATTTAACCTGAGCTACTGCAACATGATCGTGTGCCATGTGGCCACACAGCAATGAGTTCATAGATGTGCCATACATGAATCTTTCACCTCAATAAATATTTCATCTTTGTTCTGAATCATTTAAAGCAAAGCCCTTTCTGTTGTTCTTGGGGCAACATGAGCATGCAGTGTACACAGTTTTATCCCCACTTCTCCGCCTCTCTCTCCCTCCCTCCTTCTCTCTCGCTCCCCCTCGCTCCCTCTGTCAGTTGGACAAGTTGCTCACTGGCCCTGAAATATGGCACATTATGCCGCTCTGCTGATCGTCGTTCAGCGTTACACCCTGAATCTGGATGCAATGTAAATGATATGATTCCCTCTAAGGCAACATTAACTTCACTATCATTCCACTTTTTTCAGAGCAAAGGTTGACCGCATGAGAGGAGGACGTGAACAATAAGGTTCACTTTAACTGCATTGCTTGTGTAGTCAGATGACCGTGCACACGAACAGAAACAATTTCTGCGCGAATCTCGGTTTGAAGGGCAAATGCATGTGGGCAAATGTGATTAATGACTATGATGCATTTAATTAAGGAAATGGAGGTCGGTTTATGTTCTTAAACTTTTACTATGGGTTGACTGTGTTGTCGAGTTGAAGGAGTCAACTGGAGGTCATTTATGGTTTCTGGCTGAGTGGGTATGCATATGCAGAAAGAAACACTAGAATATGCATGACTGCTATTAACTCTAGGTTTAACCAGGCTTGCTTGTTGCTTAACCCTGCATCAACAGTGCTTTAGAATAATGTATCCATACTGTAGTTCACATAGGGCAAATGTAACTACAGAATCTAAGAAATAGCCTGACAAATTACTTTTTAGAAGCAACATCCCAAATTTGCTCAGGGGGAAATATAGTCACTATCGATTTAGCATTTAACAGCACAATGTGTTAATAATATATTTTTAAAATATGTCAATAGGTTAATATCTATAACATGGAAATGGTAAGCAAGAGCCATAACTGTACACAACATCTGCTGAAATGATATTGAATGATCATGTATCTAATGCAGATATCACATCGATCATTTAAAACCCACTATCATGAGAGACCAAATAAATAGAGACTGCACGATATCCCACACCGACCGATGGTAGTTCCTGCATTCTCTCTCTCTCTCTCTCTCTCTCTCCCCCAAACACACACACAGGACATCTGGCCACTTTTCTGAGTATCGCACCCAGTATCCAAACTCTCTCTTCCGGTCACATTGCACATCTGTGTGACAAGCACTAACAACAACAGCTTAAGAAGTTGCCACTGAAAAAAGGGGCTTCCTTGAATGTTTTACGGGCAGGATACAGCACAATTCAATTAGCCACGTGAAAAACGTTCCATGAGGACACCCTCAACAACTAAAGCTATAGTGCACATGTGTGATGACAATTTACCTCATCCCTTCGGTCCTTCTTCTGCAAGGGCTCTTTCTCTGCTTGAAACTTTGATGCCTGTCTTGACAACAAGTGTGTTATACGTTGATTTGTGTTTTGACTCTTTTTTTACTCTTGTCTACAAACATCAAAAAACATACAGTGCAGTGACACAATGAATCACAAGTAATTGTCACATAGAATTAAATAAATTCTCACCTTTTCCGTCTTCTCTGCCCATCAGGCTTTTCTCTTCTGATACATGTCCTGTATATACCATAGAAATGTCAATATTAGTCTCATGCACAGCCATTAGCACAAATGTTGTAAAGTTGATTTACTATTGGGTCAACTTTGCCCAAATAAATACACTTTCTCACTCTGCAGCATTGTATTATTATTACGGCTTGCCGCAATGACATGCAGTATAGACTTGCACATTATAGAGTTTTTCATTCAGTCATTATTAAGTCTTCTCACTATAAATTCAGGAAGAAACGTATCCTAAACAACATAGCCAAACACAAATGTGACAAGGAAGTTAAAAAGTCAGTGTTCTTCATGATCAAAACTATTAAAATAAAGTGTATAGCATTCAAAACAAATTTAAATGGCATATGATATGGCCAGTGTGTAATGTGTGGACACTGATGCCAGCTGGAAATCAATGGTCCACAGACCGGGATCAAGGCCAATGCAGGCATCTTTTTTATGGATCTGTTCTGATCTTGGATTCATTCTGACCCATTGTTTGCCAAAGGAAACAAAAACATCTATCAAAGTTGGGCCAATCTGCAATTTCTCCATTAAGATGCAAAAAACAATCAGCTATCAGGGTTTTGATCCGAGGTCTCAGGTCTCAACACCTTTGCCATGAGACCTTATACTACACTCTGAAACACTGCAGGTCCCATTGAAAATATTATAGGAAATATCAGTCTGTGCGTTTTTAGGTAATGATTTCATCAAGGAGGAGGGCAAAACCTTCATGAGCATTTGATCTGGTTGCAGTCATCTGAAAAAAAAAAACTCCCACTAATCCAACTGGTGCAAAAGAGTGTTTTTTTTACACTATCAATAATAATGATGTTATATGAGGTTTTGGGAGTTTGGCCTTTTTAATAGTGCTGAACAACATACCTGTGCACTGAGCCAAAATATCAACGGATATGTGATAGTTAAGTGTCTAATACTGCAAGATATGCTTAATTTATGCTTTGGATACAATGGATCCTTGGATCAACCAAGCACCTGAACTTCACTGATGCTTTGCCCCGAGGTTAGAAAAATGCCTCTGCATCGGCTTCCTCTGAGAGGCACCAGGGATGATCAGGAATACAAAAGACCAATGGTTCCATCTAGTGGTCCAACATGGCACCACCCAACCACCACTAACCTGACCTTTTATCAACCTCTGTGGTTCTTTTCTTGAGGATCCAGGAACTACATTTCCTCCCAGCCTAAGCTCTGTGCCTCTGCTGCCCTCAACACCCCTTACTTTCTTGTAGTGCAAAACATATAATCATCCATGCTTCAGCTTTTAGGAAATAGATGCTAGTCAGCATGTATGTATGTACATACATACGGAGAGATATACATACATACGGAGAGATATACATACATTCATGGAGAGATTTGCCATTTATTTTATTGTTGTTATTTGTATTTATAATTTGTGTTGATGTGTCACATTCCAGAACAGTGGAGGGCGCAGTAGTGCCATTCCCCGTTTATGGCAACTTCCTTAGTGAGGCTAAGAGAAGAAGAAGCGCTACGCAGAGGGCTAGCACGACGCCATGTTGGGACGGAGAGCCGAGGTGGCTTGTGTCACTGTTGTTAAAGCATTTGGATAAGGTAACTGGACGGAAACTGCGCAGTCTAAACTTATGTGAACGTACATACCATTTAGCCGCTTGGTCTCAGGAACACGATCTAGGCCTAGCTACAGCAGTGCGCTAACTGGGCCACGGTGCCGACAAGTTTGGTGACACACGCGAGCTACAGCTAGCTAGCTAGCCTTCGCGCTAGCGACTATGCTGCCTTCAAGTGCTCCCTGCAAGCTCCGTCCTCCCAAAACATGACTCGTCAACATGTATGCACACAGTGTTAGGTTAAATTACACCCATATTCGGAAACTAATTTACTTTATTCATTTAGTCTGAAAACGTAGGCAACTCTAAACATGTTATTATCAACGTTGAAGTGGCTGTCACAGCTATGTGCGGGTTTCATACCTACTTAAGATGGTTGAATATTGTGTGTAAGTAAAGTCAGACGGAACAACTAAACAGAGTGCCTACATTAGACTTACATACTGTAGCCTTCACGGTTTGCAGACCTCAACACCTTCCTCCACCACCTCTAACATCCTCATCGTTAAAACAATAAAATGAGAGCATGGGCAAACTTTTTGGCCGACAGGGCCACACTGGGTCTTTTAAAAGTTACCGATGGGCCGTGTCAGCGGGGGAGGGGGTGGATCGGGAGTGGTACAGAGATACGAGAAATCAGTGCCATGGTGCATCAAAGCTGTTTGACCATAAGCATTGTGCTGAAATTACTTTTACATGGATATGTCAACGTCTGCATGAGCTGGGATTAAAGTTTAAATAGGCTATGGATTCCCATCAGACAGATTCAAATGAATCACAGGAATCCCCCCTTTGTATATCAGTGCTGTAGTTGGTCAGCACTGACATTGACTAATTCACTATTTAGAAGAAAGTACAAAATTCCACAGGACCAGCTTTACCCTCCAAACATATCCAAATAACATGACAGTGTCAGAGACCCCCACCAACAAATGTTTCATTATACACATCTACTGGTTTTGCCAGATGTCTGCTGTGTGACAGATTACATATGTTTGTGTGTGAATATGTGTTATTTTATACGTACAGTATAGTAAGCAAACTTGCTTCTTTGTTTTATAATAACAGGCTTGTGATTCAACATGTGGCGGGGGGAGATTGCTCAAGGTGCTTTCCAGGCTCCGGTGGATGTCCATGCCAGCGCCGATGGTCAGGTGTACATGTTCAGGAGGACGCAGAATGAGTCGGCCGTATCTTCAGACGATGAGGAGATCGATGTCATGGAGATGAGGCCTCGGGTTTTTCAAGCCCAGGATCAGGACAGACTGAGGAACGTGGAGCTGTTGGAGCGGAAGGTCTTAGATGGTGACAATCTGAACAAGCTTGCACTGCAATATGGCTGTAAGGTAAATGTTTTTTTTAATATAATTTCCTGGGGTTGACCCCAGTGCCCAGTCATTTTACTATATTTAACTTTGACGTACCTTCATTCCTATATCTGCCAACAGGTGGCAGATATAAAGCGGGTGAACAACCTTTTGCAGGAGCAAGATTTGTTTGCGCTGACATCTATCAAAATACCAGTCCAGAAACACAGCTTTTTAACAGAGAGTTACACATACAAAAATGAAGAGGAAGAAGTGCAACATTCAGACACCATATCACTGAAGCCTCAGGACAGAGCCAGAGCCCAAACACATCTACAGGAGGTTACAGACTTTCTAATGGAGGTGGACAATGACCTTGAGAAACTGATTCAGACGACAAGTGATCAAAATGAGGATGCATTGGATGACGTTGAAAAACAGCAACGGTCTAGTATTGGAGGAAATGCCCTGACCAGCCACGGTGCAGACTGGGGAATTCAGTGGTGGAACGCTGTGGTTGCCATGCTCTTGATAGGCATCATCCTGCCAATATTTTATATCATTTATATCAAAACGAAAGATAATAATGGCATTTCACCAACTGATGGTATTGGTGCTTCACAGTCATCTGTCACCTCTTCAAACCACTCATTTACGGGCCTCAGTACGAGAGGACTTCAACATTTTCAGGAGCCAGGATAGTGTAGAGTGAGTTTTTTTATTAGAAGAATATTGGGTTTGTTGTCTAAGAAGTATACTGTAAGTGTCAAATAATACAATGCCATATCTGTTAATGTAGCCCAGTGAAATACTAGCTTGCATCTAGTTTATAGCAGTTAATTTTACACTTTTATTAAATTGTCACTGTGAAGATGGATTTAGATACTACATTGGTTGTATTAATGTTAAGTTACTGCATGCATTGTATTCATTTCTTAGACGATGTAGGGCAACAGCAGTTCACAGCCATTCACAGTTTTTTGCAATACTATGCACACTCCTGTGTATTCTTTATCATTTGGAAGCTTTGTTGAGTGCGCAGTTTCTCAGGCCCTTTTCTAAATCATAGGTATTCGATCGTTGTGCCTTCCTTTTTCAGTTTATGCATTTTTACAACCTGCTTTTCCAACATAGCCTGTTAGTATTGGCACGACATGCCATCATATCAGTGTCAACTGTAAATTTGATATCTGACACAATAATGTATTTTTTCAACTCTTCCACAGAACTTATGAAATGGAATGTATATTGTCTGCTCCTGTTCCTAAACTGTGTGAGGTTATACGATATGATGTGGGTTTTAGCATTGTTTGTGTGCATTTTGTGATATAACTTATTTTTTGGGTCTATATTAGTATTGCTTTGTTATTGCCATACTACAGTGTGCCTTTTCCCTGGGTCTGCCAACATTGTGAATTGTGTTTACAGTAACAATATGATTCAATAAACTTCTGTTTTGACTTTACATCATTACAATCTTTAAAATACAAATTTCATTTTTTAAATTATATTTTGCTCATGGACAAGTTACCTGAAGTTTGAGATTGAGGAAAGTGCCTCAAACCCTTATACTGTATATATGATATTGCGCTGTCCCATCGAACATTTGAGTCCACCATAAATGAAGGTGGTGAATTTGGCAACTTGAATGTCTGAATTATTTTAATTCAGTCAATCTGGTAAAACCTGTATCCGTTCATCCCTATTGGGTCGTTGGCGGTTCACCCTGGATAAATCGAGACAGGAAAACACGCAAACTCCACACGGAAAGGCTCTGAACCCACAGGACCACAAAAGGGACTCAAAACCATAACCCTTCTATCTATGAAGCTAGAATGTCAACCACTGCCCCACTGTGAGATTGTATCGTGTTCCTAATAAACCATGTGTGTTTCTGAATTATTCTTTTGTTTGTTTGTTTGTTGTTTTTCATGCCATTAGATTATTTAAGCGATCCTGCATATAATGGGATTATGGAAGCTCAATTAACTGATATTTTACCACTCTACAATGAAATTCAATTGAAAAAACACACAGACATGTGCAATTTTTGATCGCTTTGAATGCCCACAACTAACGAAAGGAAGCAATAGGCCAAGTGTTTCTGTAGAGCATTTGGTTTTGGAGTAAAGGAGTCAAGTGATCTTATTCCGACAAGCCACAACCTTAAAACCATTTAACTGGTTTTAATAAAGTGATAGAACACATTTTAAACTACAAAACACATTTTAAATAATGTTCCTAATGGTTCAAAACTGGCCAGAGATATGTACTTATCTGACACAAAATTAAACATTTTTTTGTTTCAATGTAATGTGTTTGTATGATCTCCCCTGGTTTACGAGGGTTTTCTCCAGGTACTCCACCTAGCGCCCACAGTCCAAAGACATAGCATTTTTCTGTAGGTTGACGCTGTGATGAAGTGGTGAGTTTTGAAAATGGGGTTATGATTTGTTCATGATGATAAACGAAACGTGTGTGGCAGCTTTACATCAAATTTCTCTGAGCACTCCCACAGCTGGAGTCCTAGTGTAGCAGTTTGTTGAGCCATCTCTCCATTGGAACTACCCACAGATGTGATATTTTTACAGCCTGGACATGGTTGCAGTTTAATTTACGACAGAAAAAAAATAAAAAATAAAAAATAGTAGGAGTTTTTAAACATTAAAGAATAAACATGAACACCTCAACTTGGTGGTGAATCATTTGTACACTCATGGACACCATAGTCCCTCTATTACCAAAGATAGTGTACCCCATACAACCCAATACATTTAAAACTTTTTATATATGGTCTGCGTTTTAATGCCAAAAACACAAACACACTCTAAAGAGACATTTTAACACCAAAGTATGCTAAATAGATTAAATAGATTACATATTTTATAAATTTGGAAGAAAAAGGCTTTAACGTGCATGCATAGGTCATGCTCTTGGAGATGTCCAATCCTGCCACATCTGTAGTATCAGGCTTGGCTCAAAGAAATAAAACCGAATGAGATAAAAAAAAAAAAGAAACAGCTGCACCCTGAAATCTGAAAATATCTGTTTCATTTGTAAGACTTCGGTCAGAGCGGGCTTCTTTTTTTCCTCATCATATGTTTCAAAACTTAGCATACAATAACAATAGTTTGAATTTTACGAAAACAAACTGAACCATGTCCAAGTGATCCAACATTTCAACCAAAACCACAAACAACAATTTAAGTTCTATTGCTGTGGAGGCTCTGTGCCTTGTATTATTCCATGACCCCGGACCCTTGTCTCAAAAGCACAGCTCACAAACCCGGCTCTGATCTACCTCCAGGCCGCAGAGCTCTGGCACACTGCCATCTCCCAGGCTGAGTCTTATCCCACTGTTGACACATGAGCCTCCCATGCCCCCCCAACCACCGCCCTTTTTTTTGTCTTACCTCCAACCTGAGCACTTCTACACCCTGCCTCTTATTATTTGACAAAACCCGCATCAAGCCTGCTCCGGTAAAGGAGATAGATTCATCTGATGCGATCTGATTCTTAGCCTCAACAATCCAGAGACATAATATGTTGTGATTGATCGGTATTAAACAACACATGCCAACGAATCATTTTGCCTCTGGATTTATTCTGAATACTGTGTTCCTCTGATTTATCCACACTGTGCACAGGACTGTTTTCTAGGGGTGGTGTCCCAGTAAAGCTGATTTTGAACCAAGGCATATTTTTGGAGTCGAGCTTACTTTTTACAGATTGGAGGGGATGGGGGAAATCTGAAGGGGCTTTCCCCCCCTGAACAAAGCACAACCGTGCATACAGTCTGCGCGGAGGGCAAACGGAGTGAAAAGATTCATGAGCAAAGCAAAAGCTCTGCAGCTTTAAGACGTTTGCACACTTGAGCAGCTGGCAGTGGGCCACTTGGCCAACATAAACAGCCCTAATCCTTTTTCCAAGGAGCTTTCAACACTCATCTCTCCTGCACATCAGCCACGGACTCACTCTGACATTCCTGTCGACGTGGAGTTCCGCAGGGCCGGCACCAGGAGGCACCATGGCCCACGCTATAGCAGCGCCGCTGGGCCTGTGCTGTTGATCATTATTCACAGCTGAGGTATGTGCCTTCCTTTGATTTTCCCCTGAAGCAAAGCAGGTCTCAGTTTTCACTCTTTCTTAGTGGGAATGAAGGCTTAGTTTCACAATGTCATGTTGACCTGGAGCCCACAGAAGTACAAGGTGTTTGTTATAGTGTCTACAAAAGCGAACTAAACACTTTTTATGAGGTTTCTATACATTACATAGCGTTATCTTCGATTTGTTTACATTCACGTCTTTTTGGTGAAAGTTTAACAGAAGTTTTTTCTTCAGACTTCTCTCCAATTTAATTGCCAAATCAACCAGTTTCCAGTTGAGGGAAGACATTGTATCCTTAAAATCCATTCAAACAGATGCTTTAGAGTAGATTTAATGTCTTTCATTTAAAAACATGTCAAAAAGTATTTTCTGTGTGAGTTAGGGCTAATGCCTGTTTCTGTGGGGGGGAGGGAGATTTGATTTCCTCTACTCCCAGGGGGATTTGGCAGACACAGGGTAATTTGTAGTGAAATTTCCAGCACAGTTTGTTTTGCAGGTGGCTGAGAACGAAAGGCAGGGCGTGGTGGGAGAAGCAATTTGCTGTCTGTGGGCTGTGAATGTGTGTATTGTTGCACAGCAGTAGGTTCAGTGTTGTGCCGGTATGTGCTACAGTCAGGGTTGGACTCATGGAAGGGAGGCAGAAGTGAACGTCTATGGATAAACCCATACCACAACTGAAAATCATTTAAATTAAATATATTTTTCAATGATAGTAATTTTTGGACAGACACATGTATTTTTTTTTACAACAAGACCATTCATTCTCTACTTTTCACTCTTCATGCATCGACATAAAAAGATAACTATCAGTTTGACAGGAGTCAAAAAATTTAAAAAAAATAAAATAAAACTGAAAACGATCAGTGAAAAAGGTCACTTGACAAAGCAACATCAGCATAGAAGCACAGACGGTTCTTGCCAAAAGATATACTGTATAAGTCTCATAAGCTTCAGAAGGGATCCTTTCCTCTTTCTCATTACTCTTTCTTTGAATCCCCAGCCAGAATTTGAATGTATGAATCCATACCAGAAGTTACAGTGCCACTTCAAGAACACACAAGGTATGGAGTAAAAAGCTGAGATTGTTTTTTTTCAAATGTCAGCATATACTGTATATCTATCCTATCCCAAGCATAAATAGTATCTGTGCTATTAAAATGAAGCGGAGAAATCAGAAATTATGTCACCAAGGGATATTTAACCGCTACTGTGCAATTTGTTTTTCTAATGCAGTACATTACATATATGGATGCCCTTTGTTATTGCTGAAGTCTGACTGTGTGAGTAAGGGATCAACTGGAGAGGCAGCTGGCTGGAGAATGTGATGTTCTGTCATTCATTTTCCTGCAGGGGCGGCTGTTTTTCTTTCGCCCCCGCTGTGGGGGAACCAATTGTGCAGCACCTGTTTTACATTCCACCCCAGTTTTGAGGGGTCCTCCACCAAGGGGTGGCTTTAAGTCTTACTATACAAATAGTGCTCTTGAGTGCATAGGAAAAAGTAGATGTTTTGCCATTGTTGGTATTGGAAAAACAATCAAGAGAGAAACTAAGTTGCGCGAGTGTGTTTTTTTCAGCATCTGTGTCATGTAAAATATTTTTCTCCTGCTCCAATCGTATATCAATATAATTGATGTATTCCATTAGAAAAAAAATAGTATGGATTCAAAAGTTACAACTTTTAACTATGGGAGAGCTAAACATTTGTGAAATGCAAAGCAAACAACTGATGAATCTTCATTCATATACTGATCCAGCTCTCATTTTTCAACCTAGTATATATTTTGTTTCAGTTCTGAATCATGACCAGCAATTTTGTCCTTGGCTGATTCGACCATAGGGGAATAACGGCTAGCTTTGGACAAATCCATAATTACACTTCATCCTTCCTTCCGCACTTTCTTTCACTCTTCTTCTTCCTCCATGGATCTGTTTATTCATTTTACTGGGAGCTCACATTTGGCCATTTGGTGAAATTGGGAAATTGTATGGTAATTTAATGTTTGCAAATGTGGAAAGTCCAGGTGTCTCTTGTTATTTAGTCTTCTGGTAATTTAGTTTATCAGGTCATGCATTATCATTTCATCAGTTACGAGTGTAGAGCAGTGGAGTGAAGTTTTAGATGTTCATACTTAAATAGGAAAGTTTAAACATTGTTTGGACTTCTGCAAAATAAATTGAAGGATTAACCAAAAGAAAGGCAATTTCACAGCAAAGAAAAAGTGTTAACCTGTCTGAAGTGGTGTCTATTAGATTGTATACTCCTCCATATAAATGTGAGCTCCATTTTGTCCTTGTTGGAAGAACGTAAAATGCTGGCAGGTGGGAAGAATTCACCGCGACAGGCATGGATGAAGAGAGGATAATGGGTTGCACATGCTTCTCTAAATCACTGGATGAAACTGAAGTGAGCACCTGCTTTGCTTGTCAGAGCACACAGACAAATAAATAAGAAGCTCACTTTTTTGTATATCGCACCCACAGTGCTGGCGAAATTAAAGCCATTATGAATTGAATAATACAAAGAATAACAATTTCACGGGGGACCCTGGCAATAAACATTCAGATTAATCAAGGCTTATTATGACAATTGATTAGGTGTTGGAAATAGTAAAAAAAAAAAAGTATACTGAATTGTTTCGTATTCTTCTCTTCCGTCATCGTGTGAATGCCAGATTACACACTTTGAAGTCAGTTATTGAAGGTGGGCACTGTATTTTTATATGTTCTGTCTCTGAGACTTTTTCAAGGCCTTAACTCAAAACCAAACCTGTTGGTCTAAGCGGCAGAGCGGCGTTAGAAACAGCTGTTTCAGACCAGGTGCGGTCGGTTAACTTCTCAGGCGCAATTTATACCGGATAATTTGTTGCCGGCCACTGCCAGATGAAGGCCATTAAAACTGGATGGCTTTTAAACTGGAACTGTAATTTCTGGTGGGGGGATTCCTGTTAGAAACAGATATTTCACTTCTGGGGTTTATTCCACACAAAGACTCTTTTTCAAAACAAAGGGGAGGATAATACCAGTACGTACACTGTAGCAAGTGTTAATGACTTTGAAATCATTTGTCTTATGCCTATACTTAAGTATACAATCACGAAAGTGTATTGTTAACAATAAAAACAACAATGTTGTAGACACATTGTTGAACGACAATATAATAGTAATTATGCCAGGAGACAACAGTCACCCCGAGCTGTGAGCCTAAAGAGTGATTCATTTGGAAGATGACAATAACCACTCACTGCTGGACTCAATAAATTTTGTCTGGGTTTGGAGGTTGTTGGGCTCACTACTCCGCTCATCTCTGTGAAGTAGTACTTGAAAACATTCACTGCACGTCACACTGGGAGATGCCGAATTTCCGGCCATTCCCAGATGTTCCCATGCAGATGTTCTCAGAGGAGCCTTTTCAAAGGGGAAATTTATTTGCATGAGAAAGCTGTGTTTATGTTTGCCGATACTCACAAGTCTGCGCAAAAGTTGCAGATATAAAATCTGCAACATAAAGTCAGAAAACCACCAAAGACTTAACGTAAAAAAAATATGGAATTTTAGCCAAAGAGCTGCTTTGCCTGAATATGATAGATTAGATAGAAGACAAAGATTCAAGCCATTTAAAACACATGTCATTTAAAATCGTTTACTGGATGATGTTTTATCTGCAATGCTGGCTGCATCTTATCCTGCATCTGCATTTTGCACTCTACTGATAAGCAGGCGGCAGAAAAGCACCACTGTTAAGGTGAAGCAAGGTCAGTCCAAACATGACAGACAGCTTGGTCAACGATGAGGATGGACACAGGGAACAAGCATCTATCTCTCATTACAGGACTCACAAAGCTGCCATACATCGGGGGGGGCACTCATCAGCCCGGTCCCTTTGGTGAGCTGATCCCGATCCTAGGCCAGATAAAGACATAGTGACAGAACCTTTATGCTTCAGACTATGTCAATTTAACCTTGAAGATGTTACGGCGTTGGGGAGGCGGACAAGAAAATGGCTGCGAAAGGGACTGATGTGAGACCTTTTCAATTCCAAACGAAGTTTGTGACGTGAAGCTGCCCCCCTTGTTTTTATTTTGAAATGCTGAAACAATGAAGCCAGAATATTCAGACTTGAGACACGTTAATTGATCTGTGTCTTTGTCTTCAGAAATGTGTGTTGATTGTTCATTAATTGAGCTCATACGGTCTCCCAGATGTAGGCGTTTCTTCCAGCAGATGTTTTACTGACGTGACGTAAGTGTACAAACTGGGGGGGTCCTGTTTTTTGCCCCCGACAACAGAAAAGTCTGGGGTCAAGTAAGCATCCAACAAAGACGTGTACTCTGGATGTTAATCTGAAACGTTAGCTGCTCAAATAACTAAGCCAATACTGTGGTCAGTGTCGGCATCAGTCAGTGCAAATCATCGTCTACGTCCGTCCGGGTTGGTCCAACACTGGAGAGTCAAATGCAGACAATAGACCGAAGACTGGGGATTAGATCAAAACTATTTAAGGCTGTCAATACTCACAGTGCAATCCAACAGCCATGGGGAGTCGGTCGAGAACAGACAAACAATAACAACTATGGAGCAGGTAAAAGATCCAAAAAGCCAGGAGGAGGAGAGCTCCACTATACAATGGGGATGCACAGGGACAGGACTAATCAGGTAACAGGTGTGTGTGTGTGTGTGTGTGTGAGGCTATGATAGTATCACGGTCAGGATGCTCAATAACTTTGTTCCAAAACCAACATTAGTGTTTGATATGATACAAGAAGCACATAAGGGCACTATGTTTGACCTTGGTTAATGATTACCAAGTCTTGTTAGGTTCACAGACATATACAGAGGTTGAGTTGGAAAAGGTGTAAACATCAGCATGCTATACATGCTTACAATGAAAGTAAGTGCATGCGGAGTGTGCCCTTGGATATTATCTAATTGGAAATATAATTCCAGTTTCTACATTTCTAAAGAAAAAAAGGCTATAACTTAAAACTGAAACCAAGCTAATGAACATGTTTTCGGCAACACTGTGTCTTTGAGCTCTATGATTTATGTCCAAGCAGCACCAGAGAACGATCTTGGGCAAGTATTCAGTAATCAAAATGAATAAAAGAGCGATTCAAGTAGTATTTTAGCCAAGAGTGTGAAAGTTCCATATCACTGTTTTGATAAACTCTGACTGGCACACTGCAGTACTGGAGTCTATTTATAGTCATATTTTCATGACCTAAAATTTGATACACGGAGAAACACTTGACTAGCCTGCCTCTTGTCCCCATTCTTTAATTTGATTACAGTATGATGACTAGCTCTATGAAATCACACTTTCTCATTTTAGAATTGATGTGAAATCATTTTCTCTATGTTGATATGTTTTTCTGACCTGATTTGCGCTCCCATGGATACAGCTGCAGTGGGGGAAGAGTGGGATGGGGGGTGGAAAACATGATTCCTTTGGATGCTTTGTTGTATATGGCACAGGCTGTATGTGTGTGTCAGAGTGATGACAATGAGTACTCCCAACACACTGTAACCTGATGCCAAAGGTCAGACTGTTCTACACTTGAAAATTCAGTAACTCAGATCAGCTACCTCTCATCAAATGTGTGTGTGTGTATTCAATATTTTAATTAGCAAAACTGTATATTCGAAAAAACATAATAATAATAATAATAATAATAATAATAATAATAATAATAATAATAATAATAATAATAATAATAATAATAATAATAATAATAATAATAAATGAATGGCTGTTTATTTCATAAATCAGACAACACTGTTGTTGGGGTTGTTCTAAGTTAGACTTGACCTTGAAATTGCCTAGGACCATACACATGAAGGGCATTGTCATGTTGAAACTGTCATTATGAATAAATATGATAACACAAATGCAGTGCAATATTCAAAATAAACTTTTAGGATACAAAATAAATCTCCACTCAGCTCAGTTGTTTGCCGCCTTCGGTCGGATTTACTCTTTGAAGACATGATTTCACGATGTCAATTCACGAGAAACTGTGTTCAATATTTGGACGGATATTTACTAATCACTTCTCACATATCTTTGTGACTCAAAATAAATCCCCACACTCATCCAGGCCTGCAAGAATAAATGAAGGTGTGCATTGACAACGTGTTTGAGCAGCGGACAGAGAAGGTGCTGAGCTGCTCCTGCTCCCGGGGCCTCTCTATTGTCACCATCTGGTTCTCCTTGACACCAGAGAGGATTCTGAGGTGTTCTCTAAGCCTCATCAGGTCAGACCATCGAGGCCTTTTCAGCACAGCACTGAGTGATTGACAACGGCCTCAGAGAGATAAGAGCAGAGCGGCAGGGAGAAGGACCTTCAGACAGCAGTGGTCCCTCAGTCTGCGTATGTGTGTGTTTGAGCGTGTATCTTTGTGTGTGTCTGTGTGTGGGTGTGTGTAAGAGTGTGTGTGTGTGGGTGCACGTGGGGGCCTGCTTGCATGTGTGTGTGTAAGTTCCCTGAATCTTTCTGTTGAGGTGATGAGTGAGAACCAGCCTCAAGGGGGATCACGTCACCACGGAGATAGCCACTATTGCCTAGCAACCTCAGCCCTCAGGCCCCTCTGAAGGAAGTGCAAGCGAAAGCCGATCCCCTTTAAAAAAAAAAAAGCTAATAATGGATCTTTTCAAGCAGACGAAAAAAAACTGAAATGTAGTAAACATTTTGCCTTTTGTCTTGATGCCTTTAAAAGATGAGCCCTGTGATATTCTATATTTATCCTATTGTAAACAAATTCCATGAAAAAGGCAACACTGAATGTATCCTACCATCTACTACACCCTTTCAATTTACTGTTTACTCAACTTTGAGTAATATTTACAATAAAACAACAATTCCCAGAAATAAATATACATAGAAATAAATAAATATAAATAAAAGATATGAGAGATGTATATGTATATACAATTAATGCATGCAGTATTTAAATTAAAATATACAGTATGGATTGATTGTATTGGAAACACATCAGCCTGGGACTAAATGCCACAGACAGGCCGGGGATGTTGGAAAGCATTGACTAACTACTGTATGTTGGTTTTAGCCTTATGATTTGCTGACAATAATGAAAATATACCGCCAGCCCCAGCCTTTAAAATATTTGCTGTGTTGCGCAATCCAAGTTTAAAATGGATCACAGCTGTGTAGTTGTAGGGATCCCAATACTGTGATGTTGTAAATACCTGCAGGTTAATACATACAGTATAATGAGGTGTACACCAAAGTGTTAATTGTAAATGACTCCTCCTAATGTAAGACGTCCTTTCTAAAGTGAGCCTTTCACTAACTGTCACTCTGCCCCCAGTGTCCAGACTCTGAGCTCGTTTCACTCGTGGAGCCAGACAAATTATTGTCTTCCTGTGAGACACGCTGGGCATGTCAATACTGCAGGTGCAGTTGGGCCTGCAATTGCTTTGTTTAACTTGTCAGGTTGGAATGGAGAATTGTCTTTTTTTTTTAAACAAGGATCTGTCCTCATATGCATGGCTTGGTTGCTGTGCAAACAGTTTGAAGTTCACATCTCAAACTGTTTTTTTGGATTGTTTTAGAAAAAGAAACACTTGTATTACCTATTGGAAAATCAATAATGATGTAACAAATCATTAAGATTAGCAGAGCTGTCATGAATGGGAATTACTTCTTTGTTCTGTTTTCCTTTGATACATTTTCGGATTGTCAAGGGTTGATGTGTACCTCTTATTTTCCTCTAAAAACGAGCTATTAAAAGTACAATGTTTAATTAGTGTCAGAGGGTATTTTAAACAACATTTATGAATGCTAAATAGGATCCAGTATTGCTGCATATTCACATTATATATTTCTTATTATATTGTTTGTTAGTACACACTCCTCTTCAGTGCTTCCTCTCGATGCACGATATCTCAACCACTTTCCCCCTTATACATAAACTGACATTTCAACTCCGTACACCCCAGTATTTGACATCTCAAACCTTTTTCACATATGAGCCACAACGACACCAAAGAAAACTACCCACAGTTCAGCTGACCTCACTTTACACCTCACACTCTTAAACTGGCTCTACTCTCTTCCAGGACTTCCAGCTCCTTTCAGTGGTTTGAATTCAGCTGATACTTTTTTATGTTACATTTAAACTCATGCTCCAACCGTTTAAAAAAAAAACTCCTTTCAGTATTTATATTTATATTTTGCATGTCCTGTTTTGAATTTAAACATACGTTTCCTCTCAGGAAAATGTTCTTGTCTAGTCTTTTAATGAAGTATAATCTTCTAATCTTAAGCTATGTCTGTTTGCCATTTTCAAAGGTGGCAACCGTTGAAGTCGATGGAATTAATGTATGCCCTCTTTCAAACACTTCAGATGTGTGAATTACTCCTGCTTGAATGGACTTTCTCCGCGATTGAGAGGACAAAGAGCAATGATACACATTCCTGAGAGCAGCAGCAAAGAAACATTCCAGCCTGTGTTTGTAATTGTTCACAGCTGTAAGGACAGTCTGTTTTCTATTTGTCACATTCACAGGTCAAGCACTACAATATTTTTCATAATCACTGGCAAAATAGAAGTAAGGCCCTGGAGGGAAAAGGCTGTTTGTGTGCTCTTACAATGGAAGGTGAAGCAGTGCAGCTGTCTTCCCTGAATAAGTGTTCATCTTCTGCAAGTTATGTGCGAGTGTGTACCCTTCTTTCTTTTTTACTCAGATTTGACTATTTGTTATATTTTATATGCCATGCAATACACATATCCCCACCAAGCAGTATGTGTCCTTTTCAAGGATGTCAGCAGTTTTCTGGTATGTTTGTTTTCGCTATTTCAGGATTTCAAAAGAAAAAAAGATTTAAGCAGGGTTGATCACAAGTCTCTTTTCAAGCTCTTTTTACGGCCCTCCTGAGCCATGGTATAAAAAATGGGTCTGACAATTGTCTATATGTGTGTGCGAGAGTGTGCGTGTGTTTGCACAGGTGCCACAAATATTCAGCTCTGTGTACAAGATGTGCTTGCGCCAAGAGAGAACGCGAGCGGCTCTCCACTTGAGAACAGTGGCATCACAGTCGGCCCCATTGTTTATAATCACGGCCTGTAACAAAGTGTGGATCATGCAGACAGCAGAGAGTCTGCATCTGTGTCAGCGTAGACGTTTTCAATCACCCCCGGTCCACCCTTCCAACACGGTTCAAAAAACACCAACATATATCTGCTTTGTTTTACACACAGCACACTAAATCACATCTTAATGTCTGCTGCATCAAAGGCCAACAACAAACGCCACCGACTCGTACTAAGGCACTGAGATCAGCCGGATCAGAAAGCCTCTGTCATCTTGTCCAAGTAAATCGCAGCGCTCAAGCCACAAAATTATAGTTTCTACGCTTGTGGGCAAGGGAATGTGACTAACGTTTTTTCTTGCGGAGCTTGGGTATGTTTTTCAGGAACCACAAACCCAAAGGATCTGAACCAGTAGAGGGTGTTGTAGCACGTAACGGTAATTGAAAGAATTATTTTCACATACGTGCAGTGTAACGTTGCGTTTTGGTGAAATAATTGTTCATAATACTTCCTCTGCATGTGTCTTATCATCCGCCAATCGTTAGACTATAAAAAGCTGGACTTCCAAACAATGTGATGCTCTTGTTGCAAACTTTCACTGTGTTTTCGTCTTTGGACTGTATCGTAAACATTGTCTTCTCGTGTGTGTCCCTGACTCTGCTCGTTTTCTTCACAACAGCACCCCCGAATTAATAACAAGTTGTAAATGAGGACGGTTTCTGCTCATTCTTATTTCAAGCCTTATTTATAACTACCAAACTACCTCGACGACTGTGTTGTTTGCATGTTTAAATGCCTGCTGATGCATGGATTTGTGTGTGTGTGCGCGTCTTCCCCCTCCCCTGCTGGTTTGAAGTGAAACAGCTGCCTCGGCTGCTTTGCCTCCAGCTGCTCCCAAATTGTCCTGCGATTAAGCTATTACATGTTTGTGACCACAGCACTGAGGGAGCCCACTAGGTGCTAGCGGTCCTCGTCATCTCCCGCTGTTGTAATGGATCTTTATCCTGTGTTTCTGTGTGTTTTTAGTAGCTGTGATACAATTTGGCACAATATCTTAACCACGCTTACTGGGAGTAGGAACCAATATTCTCTACTGTATATCAGGATGACCTCAATTTTGTTCATTTAAAAATATTCAATTCTTTTAAACATATAGTCTACTGCACCAGAAAACTGATTTTGGTTTAATCTAAGGTTGCGATATGCACAAGTGCTGCACAGATGCATCAGAATTACATACCCCCTTTGAATGCGTGGTTTCACCAAGACAAGATCTTTGCCGTCTAGCCCGGGCTCTGTAAGAGCTCATTTGTTCCTCCTGTCAGTGCGCTCAGCTCTGAGGCTGCAGGAGAGTGTCGGCTCAGAGGAGAGAAGCACGAACACATTGATTTTATTTGGACAGGCTCTTGTCTGGGACACATCCAAACCCAAACAGCCAGGGGAAGCACCACAACAGGGTGTAAGTATTTTTTTTGCAACCAGGGCACACTCTGCATAGGTTACAGACAGAGCGAAGCCACTTGTACCATTCAAAACAATGTTATTTCTTTATTCAGCGTGTAATTATTTATTGAACTGCTCCAGTCTCCCTGGTTGAGTCTTAAAACCATGGTTAAACAGTTTATCCATCTACGTTAATTCAAACTGAGCCACGCATTGTAGGTCCCCAAAAAGAATGCAGTCCCCGAAAGGCATCTGCTTTATGTTATGACAACACTGCTCTAAGAGGCAGCTTGTATACAAGTGAACCTAGCTTTTAGCAGCTTTTATAAATTGGAAGCATTCACTGGTTGCATGTTTCTCATTAACTAGGAATACCAAATAATACAGTGTGTCAGTATGTGGCAGATATTTGAAAAATAGCTATTTCACAATAACTAGAGTCTGTTTACTGAAATGAATCTGTAGGAGAAGAGGAAAACACAAAGACAAACCGTGGGCTGTCTTTTATTTAGGTATAAATAATTGCATTAACTAAAAAATGCAGTTGCTGAGAAAACTGTGTTGGACTAGCTGGTTTTTGAAGCTAAGGTTAATGACTGGCTTTGATTTGCGTGAAGCAATATTGTAGTAGTATAAGGCACAAATACAATTAAATATGTAAACCCTACATTGGTATACGTCTAAAAAGTATGCATATGTATTGTATGCACACATACTGTATATATACAGTAGTCTATATAGATCAATACATTCCTGGTGGTAAACCGATAAAGTTGGCCGTTAACATTATTAGTTACTGTATACTGAAATCCTCTCTTTATTGTTGCATTCTATTTTTCCCAGGTGTCCTTTTGAAAGAGGATCTTCATGCTCAGGGAAATCACATTTAGTGCTTGGCTGTAGGATGTGATTGGCGATGGATCAGACTGTACTGGGTAACAAAAGACTTGAATTAACTGGCTGTCAGATCAATAACACACACACTCTCTCTCTCTCCCTCTCTCTCGCCTCTCATTCTTTGTGTGTGTATTACCGCTAAAGACTGCACACATAAAAGCTGTACTCTATTAACATCCTGTTATTTATATGGAAAATAGGTCAATCTTAAAGACACAATTCTTGGTGTAAATATTTTTGATATGGACAGCGAGTCACAACCATAAGTTGAAATGATAAATCTGGGAGATCATGAGACATATAAAAGAGTAGATAACTATAAATAACATTTATGTGATGCAACATTTTACGGGAGAACCATTCTTTTGTTGATATGCCTACATAGTCTGAAACAATACCGTGTACAACACTCACACCTGTGATAGCCCACAATTTCAAGTGATCACAGAAGCATTGTCAAATTTAGTCACAACAGAGACATGGACACCTTGATCAAGTCAGCCCAAAAAAATAAATAAATATATATATATATATATATATTTATTTATTTTTTTGGGCTGACTTGATCAAGGTGTCCATGTCTCTGTTGTGACTAAATTTGACAATGCTTTTAATTTCATCCCTGAATAAGAGGATTTTGTTAGTAGCCTTTTGCATGAAAGAATGAAGCATCACTCAATAATCTATTAAAATGTTTTTTCTACTAATTCACCAGGTATAACCATGTGTGTCTGCATTCAGTGCAGGTATGATATTTATCTGGGTGCTTTTAAAGCTGTGTGGTTCTGGCATGTTTATCAGTGGACACTGACAGTCTGTTTGGTGAGAACACTAATCTGCAGCTGCCAGTCACATTCGGATTTTTATGACCTTGTTTCCAAGGACACGTTACCCTTTTTTTGATTTGAAGGTACATCCAGCTTATTTCCAAAAGATGTGTTATTCAAGGTTCAAATATTGGATTTTATTTGCTTATCCCCTGAGATTAAATAAAGTCCTCAAGGACATGCAGCAGGGACTTACAAAAGCCATCACAAGACATGAAACTTAACCTCATTAAATCAGTTGGGTTTTTTTTTCACTGGTCAAAAAAACTAACAAATGACATGGACATCTTAAAATGAACACATTCCAAAAATGTGACTGGTAAAAGCCAGATGAAGAATAAATACTGTAATGAATAGTACTAGCAATTTGTAAATACAGTATATGATTTAAAAAGTTATTTATGTTTGCTTCAAAATGACACAAATCTATAAATGCATTTTTGTGAGCACCTTCGTGTGTTGTAAGTTTCATGTGCTTCATGTGTTTGTTGGTGTCATGATTATTTAATTGTGTTTGCTACACCTTTTATGCAGGTGTTGTTAAACTAATAAGATATCTTTTTTTCTATGTGCTTATCTATTTGAATGAATTATGGGTTGCAATGCATCATTTATGTTTCAGATTTATGTGTCACATAATTAATTTATCAACAACTCTAATGGTCACCTCACAGTTTGATGTTCGCAAGAAAGCTGGAAAATAAATTGCCTTAGGGCTGCAATATTATATTATATACAACATAATGCCACAGCTATCACCTGCTCAGAGGCATGAAAATATTCTTCCTTTCATCCCCCCACTTGATTTTCATTGGTTTTTGAAACAGCTATTTGGTCCAGCTGTGCTTTCCATATCCTACTGCGTGAACTCCCTTTCTTGGGTTAGAAGAAACCAAATTCATATTGTTTAGGAGGAGAAGAGAGTTCATCCTTTCTGAGCTAGGCCACACTCTTAACTCCTCATCTCAGAGTATGTGATTAATCAGCAGTAGTTTTAGCCCCATGGACAGTAGGGTAATTTTACTCTCATTTCTGTGTGACAACCCTTCCATCCACTCTGATACATGAGAAGATTGTGAACTTGTCCAACAACGAGTTTTTTGCATTATATATATATAAATATATATTCCTTTTTCTTGCAAACCCAGTGAACAGATGAACTGAAGAATAAAAGGGGTGACATAATAAAACAATCATGTATCACTTTAGACGAATGTGTACCACAGCATCAGCAGCTCCACACAGGAGTAAGACCACAGGCGATGAAGGCAGAGGCCAGGAGAAAGAGAGACAGAGAGGGAGAGAGCAGGGCAAGTTTCCAAGGAGACAAGCTGTGCGGAGGACAGGACTTTTTTGATGGGGGCAATGTAAATATTCAGATGAGTCTGGGTCTAGCAGATGTCCACTTGATTATTCAGCTGCACAAAGAAATATTCATGTCTACTTTGGAAACTTGCCGAAAAATGGAGGAGAAGATCGACACCTCACTTGGCTTAGTATTGACGTAAGAAATGTATTTCAATAAGTCAATACCAAACAAATAAGATATTCATTTAGTACTGGTACTGGTCTCTATGCTAAGCTAAGCTAACCAGCTGCTGGCCAAATTACTGAGATTGATGACAGAAATTAACATGGCTTGAAAGTGAGAATAGTGAGCAGTGTGTGTGTGGGTGGGTTAGTTGTAACTCTGTCAGAGACAGATCCAGTTCTGCTGTCTGCAGTTCAGATGGGGAAGACACTGTGAAGGTTTGACTTGCGCAGTGCATTATTTAATATTCTGACAGAGGGTGGTTTCAAGTATGTCAAACTTTTTTTTTTTTTTTCCCACTCTCTTTTTTTTTTCCACCTCCGGCTTTACCACTTGTGTTCAGCCGGGTGCCAAAATGTGGCTGAGCGCTGCAGTGTTGGAATACGTTGCCGTATGGGAAAGCGGAGTGGGCTCACTGTGTGTGGCAGGGGCCTACACTTGGATTCATTTGTGCAATGTGAATTAATTGCTCACTGGGGTGTGGTTGACGCCCTTCAGTATCTCCCACAAACTCAGACGAGATGCCTTCTGCATTAGATCACCCACGAGCCGCGAAGAGACGGCGGGGGCAGAACCAATTTAAATGATCTTGTCACCTAAATCAGATTTTTTTTGTCTGCCTCATGCAATCTCATCAGCATAAAACTTGAGTTTCAACTTCTATTCTGCTTGATTGGACCAGACACAACATCCCGAATTCCAAATGTGATAAAGTATGAGACTCATTGTGGTTATGTCACTATCCCTCTCATCCGTCCAGTAAAGTGCTAATCTGGGAGCTCGCTATCTGTCTCTGACACATTCTGTACACTAGCCACTTTTTTCTCCTGATGGGATGGAGAGGGACGAAATGTGCCTCTGGGTGCGTGTGTTTAACCCTCGTATTGTGTGTGTCCCCCCAAATTTGACCAGTCAGCTCTTACATTGACAAAAAGAGTAGTTATCAACACCAAATTGAATTTAAGACCTTTTAAGCTGTAAACAATGTCTCAGACTAATAGTTTACATCAGTGGATCCGTGCCCCCTCAGGGGTTCCTGGAGGCACTGCAGTGGGTCCATCTCTCCATCTGTTTGGGGGTCTTTGGCATGAAAAATGTTGAAGACCCCTTGTTTACTTAAAATAAATATATTTTTGTCGTGCATCTCTTTTATCAAAGCAGATAATTGTTAAGAGGACATGAATCTGTTGTAAGAACATTGTTGACCGGAATGCAGGCCTCCTGGACTCCACATCCCACAGCCTTTGTGTAGCCTCATTGTTTGACCAATCGAGTACTCAATATCTTGCTTGAATCAACAGACCTACATAGGCTTGGAGGTCTACATGTTCCAATGCTCTCCTTGTGTCCCCAAGCCCACATCCTTCCCTCCAGTTTTGTCATCTCCAGTAGCTAATGATCATCTCCACATAATGTCCTTTCTTTAACCAGTTATCACCTTTTTAATGGTGGGGGTGTTCCAAATAGCACAGGTACAAGAGTTCACTACTTTGAGTCCAGTAAAAGATAACTACAACTGAAAAAACAAGTTTGAATAAAAATAATATTATTAATATAAATAAATATAATATTAATATATATTGTTTCATGTGACGACCTTGTTACCCAGCCCTGGATCCACTGTCGGCTTCTGCTACCTTCCACTCAGAGTAGGTCAAGGGCACGTTAAGTCTTTACACGCAGCAATCAAATATTCATGTACAAAACAGTAGTGCAGCGACACTTAGGGTAAAAGGAACTTTTGATTTGATTTTCAGATAAGATCATGTCCGAAAACAATCATTTGACGTTTAGCCACAAAGCAGTGACCTTGAAACAAGGTGGAGCTGTGAATTATGAGCCACAGACAGTTTGTCTCTCCAATTTCTCTGCAATTCCTGCAGTCCATCACTGTCATAAGCTCATTATTGATCAAATTGATGCGTCTCATGTTTGCAGTTAGTTGTCTCCAACTGTATCTTCATCTCTCCTATGTTGGCTTTCCACAGTTACGCCCGTGGCATCAGAACGGTAAAATATAAACAGGTCTTCATGTCATTAGTTATGAGTGTTTGCAAGCAGAGGTGGAAGTAACGGGTGAAATGTATTCCTGTTACTTAAACAAAGTTGTTATATCAACACTCCTACTTTAGGAGTGTTTTTAAAAGTAGTCTTTATGAGGAATAATAATTTTACATTTCACAACTTACATCCGCAGTATAAAATGACTGTGGGATTCAGTGGTTGATTTTGGGGCAGTTGTCTAGTGTATATGTATTCAATTACCTATGCATATGATGCACTTTTATTTTAGCAATATATATATACTATATATATATATACTGTATATAGTATATATAATATGCATGTACATTTTTTACTCCCACCCTATACACCTTTTAGAAATGTTAAGCAGTATAGTACATTTTACACATTTTAATCTGAATACATACAAGTAATTCTACTGCCTTTGTACTGTCCACCCCCTGGATTCACCTGAGGCCCTTCTTTAAAACTGTCACATATTTAAACATTTCTGAACCAGTCCCGTCAGTGATTAAATAAATGTGATATTTAAAGTGAAAGTGGTTGCAGTAGGGGTAACCATCTCCACAGAATGGACGTACAATGTGCTTTTCAACAAAACTTTCTAAACCCAGCCTGAAGCATTTCTCTGCAAGTACTAATCACTATACGCACGGGCGCCTCAAATCATCCGGCAAATTCATAAGGAGGTCTATGCAGCATGAAAGCAAACATCGATCTCATTTGAATCAGCCATCAACTCCAAAGTATTTCGATTTCAGGCTCAGCAGACACAGGATGACTCCACGGGACGTTCCCTTAGCCCCCTCGGCATGTTGGTTTTCTGCTCATTGACTCATCAACACAGGCAGAATGAGCTGAAAACGTTCTCACTCCTTCCTCTGTTTATTTCATGGTTAAATTGTCGCTATACAAGCTGTACGACACCAGTTTTGTGTTTATCTTGAACCGAGAGAAGTTACCAGATGCTTTTTGGGGTGGAATTTTTCATAATCCCCCGAAACCTCCATGCTGCTGCAAAGAATGAAACACTTGCAGACCTGTGGTCCAGCAATATACACAGCACCTCCCTCTCTTTCTTCTTACACATGACACCTGACAGGAGGTGGGAGGACGCACTGGTTTTATTACGTTTGTCTTCGGGCTACGATCTGAAAGCCAGATACCATAACTCTCAATAATGTCAGAAGCAAACAACGAGTGGGGAGTTAAGGGAGGTTTTAAAGCGGTTTCCACGAATCAAAGAGCTGCAGAAAAATCCCTTCTCCTCCCTTTGCTCACCGGCGGAGCTAAGGGTGTATTTTAAGAACACAATATCCTCCGCTGCAGAGAGTGATCTGCTCATCCAGTTTCACGTGTTTATGTGACACTACCTGTCCACAGTGATGAGGAAATAAGCAGTGCTCCGTTTGACTCATTTGGTATTTTAAGAAGGTAATCGTCAGCGGTTGAATTGAAGGATCAAGCTTAAAGGGAAACGAGAGTGGTAATTTGTTCACATAATACACTGATTGGTACACATTATAAGCCTGTCATTTTCAAGGCTTTTCTTGGACTGCAGACAAGGAGCAACTGAACAAACCGCAACTGAACACTCAGCGCTTCTACAAATGGTTTTAAAAATAAAATACATTAACTGTACAATATGGAGACAAAGCCTCACAGGTGCAGAACAGATGTCGGCATTCATAGTGTTGCAGGAACACGTTATTGGCCCTCTGTTGCGTGTATTAGATGGGGAACCAATAGGACAGTGTCAGACCTTAGAAAGAGTGTGGGTGAACTTTGACATTTCCCTTTATGGAAGCCCAGAAATGACCACAGCAACAAAACACCAGGTGTAAGGCCTCCTCTCTCAGGAATGCGCTGAGAATATCTTCACAGCAGGCATGTGGTATTTTTGGAGAAACACCGATGCAGCGCCGCACAGACATTATGCATTTCAATAATATGGTTAATATGGTTACAGTGAGGAATATGACTGTTGTAAACAGCGCATTAAATATCCCGTCTCTTATGCACAGATCTTAAATGGTACACCTCAGCGCTATTATTAATGCAATATCCTCATCCTTTTTTTCATTGCAGTCAATTTCCTTTTGCTGTTCAGTTCACACAGTTCAGATTCACGTCATCTTAAGTGCTGTGAGAAACCGCTAACAAGGGCTCAAAATGGGCACAAGAAAAATAAAACGTAAACAAACATGAACACAAATTATTTTACAGCTTTCTGCAGTCTGCACTAATCAGCCAACTTCCCTTCTCGAGTGACAATGTTTTCCTCATTTGCTTCAGAAGCTCTTATCAAAAGCCATCGACCTGGAGATGATCAAAGTGCAGCCTGGCGGTTTTTCCCTCCGGCTCTTTCCGACTTGGAAAACGAGCTTAAAAAAGGACTCGTGACAAGCACATCACCTTTGAAGCCGATTAGCGTTGTCACCTTCTCGAGTTGCACAATGGTGTTCGCGGCGTACTGTCCCCGAGAAGTCAGTGGTATAAATGATCTGGCTGAGTGAGCCCCACGCAATTCCAAAGCAGCCCCTTGAGCCCTATAGGGCCGCACTAGGATCATAATGAGCGGGATTGTATGGACCGAAAAGAAAGGGCGGCTGCTGCTGATAAAACGTATTAAGTCTTCTTTTTCATGCCCCCGAGGAAAGATTGATTGCACTGAGAGCCTTTTAATACAAATATAAACTCCCACGAAAGTGATACGGAATCTCACACCGAAAACTGCCACTCTGACATGTTATCAACGGAAATGGTATCACAGCAAATGCAAGACTGCAGCTCATTTTTATTTCTGCAGTTAAAGCTGAATAAATGGTTCAAACCCTTTTCTTTTTTGTCTTGATAAAATAAAACAAATGTGATTTTGTTTGCTGCCACATTGAATGTTGTCATCACATTATCTCACACTGTTGACTGGATTAGGTATAATATCAAAGGACAGTTCAACCTTCACTGCCCGGGGAACTAATGATGGAAAATGTGTTTGTGCAGCTACTGTTGTTGAGTGCAAAAATATCTTCAGAATGCAGGTAGTTTGCACAATTAGATCAGTTCATTTTGAAGGTTGAACTAAGTTATTAAAAATACCAGGCAGGTTTTAGGACGCATGTTTTTTTAACGGATAATTAGATGAGTAGATTGAAACTGCGCAAAGCAATATAATATAATAATGGATGGACAAATGGATAGAAATATAACTCAGCAGCTAGCTGAACATTATCGATGGACAGAGCAAGTGTGGCTGGCCAACAATCAGATATTCTAAATATCAGTCTTAGAATCAACCCTTAAAAATGAACTACCACAAGTTCCACTTATTGGATCGACAATCGAGAGCTAAGTGATGCAAAGCTGTGGCACAAATGGGATTTCGATAGAGTTGAAATAGATGAATAAACAGTTTCTGTTGTGTGTGACGCAGGGTCTAGGATTAACAAGGACAGGTTGAATTACAGCTTGAGTTTGGGGGCAATTCAATAGGAAGTGAATCAATCTGAGGATTAATTGTTGCACCACATCCTGAGCAGCAGACATTCGATACAGCCAGAGGGAGACTGCTATAGTGGAGGTGAAATACAGACGACACACAGCTACGTAGCAGCTTAACCCTTGACAGCTCAGACATTGCGTTTTGAATCTCTGACACAAACACGTGTTCAAGGAAAGAAATTCTTAAAAATAGTGACCGTAGATCCGCTAGCTATGCATGGCATATATTGCGTGACTATGAGCAGGAAAAAGGAATTCGGCAGTTAACCTGTAGACAGTGGACTGACATGTCCTTCACGCTGTCCCCTCTGGCTGTGTGCTTGTCAGGTCACGATGGGGTTGAAGGAAACACACACACACACGTGTAGCTGTTTTTTGTCATTATTGGCCAGCATCATGGCAGGTGTTGAGAAAAGAAAAGCAAATGGTGAAAGTCAGGCTTTTCCAAGAGACATGGGACAAATTACTGGAACTAGCAAAGAAGAGAGTCTGAGCGGGTTGTTTTCGGCCTAAACTACCATTGCACATCGGATGCCTCACCAACCAAACGCAGTTCCAGCTGCATAGCCGTGACCGTAACCAGTACACACTTGTGACGGGCCAGTGTGACAATGACTAGGACAAAGCCAAGTCCTTTACATCGATAAGGAAAATACACTAGATAAACTAGTAGACATAGTTAGAATCACAGCAAAACAAAGGAAGGATAGACACACAGAAAAAATGTAAGTATTAATCAATTATGCAGTATGACCCACATAGGATTCTATAAAAGTTGAAATAAAACCACAATAGGAACTAGCTTCCCCACCCCTGAGATAAAGTATGAGAATATAAAATGACTGAGCTACCATTGTTTTGTTACTTTAATGAAAATCTTTCAGGGATGTTGGCCCTGATATATTTTCGTTGAATGACATAATCGCACCCACATCTGGTGTTGCACATATTGCACTCTCTCTCTCCATATAAGGCCGAGCGCTTGTCAGGGCACAAGTGTACACACACACATCCCAGTAAACATCTCGCAGATTTCTTCCTTAGCTGAGATTTCATTGCAGGAAATTGATTCCTCGCGGATATTATTCTTCCCGAGAGATGCTGTCGCGATCCGAGGCTGGTATTTGCGTCATTTGTCCAGTGTCTCTGCAAGCGCTCTTTTGATAAGACTGGATTGGCTGGAGAGAAGATAGGCTTTTAAATAAATGGCCGCTGTCAGGCAGTGGGAGACGGCATTAAATATATATATATAAAAAACCCAACCCTCTTCTGTACCAAAGCTTAAGTGCATTAAATTAAAGATAGTCTCATTACTATTGTACTGAATGCTTGCACGCATTTATTTCCAAAGACATGTTGCGGATAAAGATTGCATCATTTACAAAGCACCCTTGAGATGGAAGGGATCTATCTGGCTCATTTCTCCAGGGCACCTCAGCTGGGAGGTTGCTGGTTGAACCAGTTGATTTCCACTTTCCCATCGCGCCGCTCCTCTATTTGCATGTGCGACGCATTCTCTGCGTTGTTAAATCTGAACAGGCTAAGCTTAGTGTGACCTCGCTGCTGAGATGAAATGATGTAGTGAGCTCATGATCTTTGTGCAAAATAACCAAGGCTAATTCGTGCTAATTGTTTGTTCCAGACAAAAATGAGTATTTGAAACGCAAAGTCATAACATTTCAGGCTTCAACAGAATGACTATTTCCTGCTGTGAAATGTGAACGCTGACATTTAAAGAGTGGTTGTGTCTGAGGAGGTATGGATGCCGAAGCGTCTTAGGGAAAAATGCTGAATCCCAAATTGTCGCTGACAGCTGTGTGATAGGCAGAGCACAAGTTATAGAAGCGCTGTGTGAAAGTGTGTGCAAATATCGACAACAATGAAAGGTGCTCTGAGTGGCGACGCTAGAAAACCACGGTTTAAATGCACATCCATTTACTCAGTCAGTTACTGTGTCAATACACAATTTGCTACTACTATGCTAATCAAATATGATTTAGTTGTTTGATTTAAAAATATGTTATTGTAAAATTGAAAATGTTGAGAAACCACATCTAAGCAAGGCTTCCAAAAAATCTGCAAGCATGTTATTATCATAACATGACTTACGGAGACGACTAAAATCTATTTCTCGTCATGCTTTCAGCCTCATACAATGAGAGCGTAGGAGGATCTATTTATTGTCCACCCGCAACAAATGATCTTCAGGATCGCAAAGTAAAACAGTTGTCTTATCCTAAAGCCTCCAAGATTAAGATAAATGGATCGATTTAAAAAGCAATTAGCTAACCTAACGACAAAGCAAGTTCCCTGAATATAGTATGCCCTTTATCACAATGTGTGCAAGACCTGTGATTAACTTTGTTCTCTGGATGGAGACGCTGTTTATTTTGCTCCAAGGTTTCGCATTCACATAGGTTAGAGACACAATTACAGATGTTAGACCTTCAGCGAGTCAGCGCGGTGTACAGAATGTGTTCAACAGAGACGGTATTGTGTCTTTGAAGTCTGGGGACAGATTTATTGCAAAGGAGTATCAAAGCGGCTACCCTCTCAGAGATAAATACTTCCATCTAATTTTTTTTTTTGGAGGGATAGGAGCCCAATCCGATGATTCTGCATTGCTTTTTTTAAAATGCTTTTCTATATTTCAATGAGCTTGAGCAGTGCATTCTAATAGGACAATGACACATTCATTGTCTTGATGTGAAAACATACAAGAGCACCACATCCGTGGCAGGAAATAGTCCCGGCAAAAAATGTTCTCTGTTCTCCAGTGTGGGTACATTTGCTGAATACTTACATTTCCAGATGTTTAAGGAAAACCTAATAGTTTATACATATGACGCTGAAAAGGAAATGGCTAGGTATTGTGTTTTTGTTGTGTGCTATTATAGAACAAACATGACTTTACTCCATTAAATAAATACATTTTAAATGTCTCCAAAAAGTAATATGTGTGTGTGTATGATAATCTTAGATACTTGTCTTATACTGTCAGCTTTGTCCAGATTTGGATGTTGTGACTCAGGTCTGCATGCATAACGATGAGGAAAGCAATTTCAAACATCTGTCAGCTGCCGGATATGAATACTGCAGCAGATTTCTGTTCTGCTGCTTCATAGAAATAAGGCGGCCTTGTTTCACACCAGTAAACTCCCCCGGGAGGACGTAGTGTGTTAAATAGTCATTTACATTTGAAATTGCCTTATAAAGAGTACAGTGTGACTTGCCAGCTTGTTAGTAGTGTCAGCAGAATACTGCATCTACAGTGTAATTCACTGTAGATGCTTCCTCTTTTTTGGTATCCATTATCATTTCTGGCTCTTGGGGTTTAGTTGCAGCAATCTATTTTTCAGGGCAATTTCCTTTTTTTTGGCTCCTTCTCCAATATTATATAGACTCTTTGTGTATAGTAAGGGTTTTGTGAATCTGCGCACTTCACAAAGTTAACAAATGACCCCTTGAAGCAAGCAATTACCTGAGCAATTATGCACAACTGGGGGAAATTGCCCGCCTCTGTGCTCCAAAGGGCAGAAGCACGATTTTGATTGTATTGGCTATAATTTGTCAGCTCAAGCAATGATGGAGATTACAAGATGACGTTCAAATTATAGTTCATTTACCATCATTCCAGGCAATATTTTTCAGTGCTATTATTATGAAAATGTGCAAATATTATTAGCCTCACATAACACATTGCACACCCCACAATCATGTTGATTAGAATTGATTTTGTTCATTTAAAAGTCTGTCATTTGTAAATGTAATTTAGACCAATCAGAAGTGTCTTGCTCAGATTGTTGAGTAACACTTTAAAGTGCATCGCTCGCTAATAATATCATTTCCCTGTGATTTGTCTGTCGCCTCATTTATTTTTGTCACTGATCTCAGCGGCTTGTCCTCCCACCTCCCCCCGCCTGTCTGTCACAGTGAAACATACATCTGTAGTGCTGAAGGGTTGATTAACAATTACTCTCCAAACGTGCCTGTCTGTCCCTCAGCCACTGCTGGGCTTCAAAGTGGCAGGGAAACAAGTCATTTTTCTTTTGCACTTTGACTCGCACGTGCTCCAAATTGCAAAACAGCAAAAGCCGCATAGATTCAGACATAATATACATCTGGTTGTGTGTCTGTTTTCCTTCTATCTCTCTCTCTGCCTGCCTGCACATAATCATTGGCCCTGTGTTCCTGAGGCTCGGGCCGGCTCTTGAAAGTCAAGCATGGTTTTGGAGGGCCCCTTCAAATAGATTAAAAGAGTTACATTGTTGTTTGCGCGGTAGCAGAAAATCGTGATGACGAAAACAACACTGCTGATTTTGAATTTCAGCTGCAGCTCACAGCCACCAAAAGATGGTTTTATCGCACCCTGAGATCCTGAGATCCATTTGACGCTTCACAGGACATAATGGGAGAGTTGGGTCTCTGGGGGAACCTGTGCAGGCAGCATCCACTGTACGTATGTGTGTAAAATACCGTAGCAAGGTTTGGGGAAAAAATAGCGCATATATGTCACAGGAATGCAGCAATTTAAAGAAATATATATTCTTCAGCTTCACTTCGTCCTTAGTGTCTTCAGTGATGATTGGCGATTCAGATTTTGATCCCTTAATACCTTAGTATTTCATGAAGTAAAATAATCATTTCATATTTCATGAAATAAAATCAAACTGTAATGCTAGACCACCAGTTCAAATGAAGAGGATGATCAACGCCGTCAATGCAACACTGCTCTCCGAGGCTGTGCTCTGTGCTAATAATTAGGTCACAGACAAGAGGCTCTGTAAGTGAATGAGTGTTTTTTTTTTCACTGTATTAAAATCAGGGCATATGAGTCACATTTCATACTCAGATATTTGTGAAATCCATCTTCAGTCCGTTGATTGGCTCCAGTGTGATTGGGAGAGCGACCCATCAACTAGTAATGAATTCAAATCCCATCTTTTTGTTTGCTCATTTCTGCAGCTCAGGTCCTGCTTATTCATCCCCTGAATATTACGCCCCCTCGACCGGGGCTGCCCAGCGGTTGCCATGGCGATGGCTGCAGACTCGTCAATGTCACTGCAGGTGGGTGCAGCGGCACTCCAGGTTGCACAGTTTGTGTCCACATGTCACAGGTGGCATTTCCTGTTTTTGTTCAAAACAGACCGAACCATAGCGTAAGCGGAACTACTTTAACATTGGCGAATATCACGTTTCTGTAAATCCCTGCAACGCGCGTGACATAGAGCACATGGTTTCCAGCAGGACAAACAGGTTGTGGATGTGTGGTAATATGCACCCGAAGCCCATGAAGTATTCATGTAACCCGTTTCCATCTGTCAAATGTCTCACCAGAGACACCGTATCAGCCTCACTGCCTTCTCTGGGCTCCATCAAGGGAGGGAAATTAATACCACTTTAAGTATCTTTGGGGCAATCTTTCTTTTTCAGAGGTAATGAGATTACACGTATCTCTATTGACTTGGTGTTATACAGTATATGTAAGAGATCCATTCTAATAGGATTAAGGCATACTGCATGAGTGCCGGGGCCGTAAATGTGTGAGTAACGGTGTGCCCACTGAGTTGTTATGTCTGAACCTTTTGGCTGCCGATCTGTGATTACCTTGGCCTCAAAAAAGTGCACTGCAGAGCCAGACGCCAGCGATCGAATCATACGGCAGTTATTACCGTTCAAAACACTGCAGTGTCATTTCATTATGAGGGGCTGTTTCCTTTCATCATATCTCTTCACTCCTGTATCAGCAATCAGTCGCAGGAAGATTGAAAAGCAAATTGAGTTTGGGTGTAATGTGCCTCAGACGTCGGCTAATGCCAATTGGGCTTTCAGGGTGAGAAAAAAATGCTACGGGCACTGATATTAATGTCTTAGTATGTGGGTCCTTTTTAATGCAAACATGGAATTGAAATTCTTATCGGTTTCCAATATTGTATAAGGGTTTTCATCTCATCTGTTGTATGTGGAGGAGCATGAAACAAGGCCAGCTCAATGCATTCATGCTTAATGTAAGACCAGATACTGATTCTCAACAAACTCATCATGTTATTTATTTAACCGTGAGATATATTGCAGTAAGAAGGGCTAAACTGAAGATTTGCCTCCTACCACTATAAGCAACCTACCACCAAATCTCCTTCTCCCTTTATTCCTTTAAACTGACAATAACTACATTTTGGCTGAAAGCACAACATTGAAATTCCATCTCTGTTTAAGTCAGAGAATATAGATATCTACCACAAATGGGGCAACATTAGAATTCATGTTTCTTTTACCTTGTGAAGGCAAGTCCAATGTCCAAATTGGAAAAATAGAACATCTGAAGCACATTCAAATAGTATTGCCTTTTAACAAGGTTAATAATATTTCCGCAGTTTTGCTAGTCTATGTGTTTTGTGTCGAGCTACAGGACAGTGTGACTGAGCATCCTGACCACCGGTCAAGTAGTTCCGTCTGGTGACTTAATTAGGGTCATCGGCACAGAGCAATTTGCCCATCCCCTGCCTCATTAGCATATCTCTTTGTTCAGCGCGTTGACGAGATGCTGCGATTTACAGTTTTATCCGCCTGACAGTGTCGCACCTGTTACAACGCCTAAGCTCTTATGCGGCTCGAATTTTGCCGGATGTTTTGTTTTACGATTAACGAAGAGGGTAAACGACGTGGGCGGGCCGTGACTTGTTTGCCATAAACCTCGTTGCCGTCATTTCGGGCAGACGCTCACCCAACAGCTTGTACTCTCCATCACTGGCCGTGTTGAGCTCATTTACACAGCACTGAGAGAAAGCGGATAGCTGACAGCGTGAAGTAATCTGCACTATTGATCACGCTGTCAAGATAGTGACTTCAGCGACTGCAAAAGCAAACACGGCGAACATTAACCCTTTGCTAGGAGGCGCAGGAGACAAACACAGCAGTAGTTTGTACCAAACACTTTTTTATTTGCACACACTGGACACTGGTAAAGCCACCGCCAGACATGCCATGTCTGGCGGTGGCCCTTGCATTATAGAATTGTACGGCCAATGTTTTGTCCTGTAATATTCCAAAAAGGGCTTCGGGCTTTTTTAATTCTGACAATGTTTAGGCCAGCAAAGAAGGCCTTGCTTACCCTGACAGCCAACCACTGGCATTAAGGTTACGGGGATGGTAGCGTTAAACATTAAAGGCCTGAACGTGGTTTATACATATCGAACACTTTGCTTTTGATGCGTCCCCTCTCCCGTGTGAACTCGGGCTGGTCCTGCGGCGTGCCTTTACCTGTAAGGAGAGGAGTGTCCTGTGGGGATCGTTTACTGACACTGGCGTCTCTGGTTTGGGAGATCAGAGGATGAATCCCGAGGGGGTGCTGATGCAGACTTGCGCTTTGGTTTGAGGATCTGTATTACGTTGCCATGTCAAAGACCCCTGCCCCCCACACACACACACACACACACACACACACACACACACACACACACACACACACACACACACACACACACACACACACACACACACACACACCCTCCTTCAATCAAGTTCAGGAAAATGAACCCATACTTACCCATAAGGCCATGTGTCATTGAATATTTATCATGTATCTGATTTGAGCAGGAGAGATCCCTCCCCCCACCCCCCCCGAGGCCTGCAACTGAACACCCTGTAATAAAAGCCTTAAAATGTGCCTGTCAATTTCTGCCCCAGGGACATGGTTAATTAATTACACGTTGGCCTCTGCACTTTAACTCTATGAGCAAACCTCCATGCTTCACTTTAACCCAACTCCACACTGACACTTGGGTACAATATGCTATAGTATGTATTCATCCCAGAGAATACGAAATGCAGCCCAAAGCCAGAAGAATACTCAAAGCAGCCTGAACATTTCCTCTGACTGCCAGACAAGCACAGACGCCGTCTCTGAAGCATTATGAATATAAATATAAGTCAGTCAGCTGATGGAGAATTCACAGTACAAACACACTTCAGTGAATTCAGTTTTGTGAGCGCAGCACATAGCACTCAACACTTTCAGCAACCTCAATACGACATTGTTCGGCATGAACGATGACATACAGTATAAATGTTGTTCAAGATATTCTGCACGTGTCTTATTAGGCTTTTAAATGTACTTAAAAACAACTGATATGAAAAGCATCAGAGGGACAGAGCTCATCGTGTATTGTAAAAATGCAATTTCATATTGATCCATAATTTATACCATACAACATAAAAAAATGCCAACTGTGCATGACATAAATTTTTCCTTAGCTGTGACTTCATCTTAACGGCACATATATGATATCACATGATATATCACATGATATGATGTAGCCCTGGAAAATGAGTTTTCAGGCCATACTTTTGTTGACCTCGACCATTAAACCGATAATATCCAACAGTGAATCCTCTTGAAACCTTTATCAGTAATCCAAATCCAGATCTGGCATAAGAAGACCAAGATGGCAACCATAGTGATTACTATACATCCTGTAGGTTTTTTTTGTAGGTCAACGCGCATTTCTTTGCAATATATGGAGTACTGTTAAATGTTATGAAATTCAAATTAAAAACGAGAATATCAACCAAGTGTAGTCTGGCACTAAATGAAAAGTCAGAGGATCACCAACATTCATCCCCTGAAAACAATGAACCTTGCTATAATTGATCCAGACTTTTGTAGTCTATGTAAATGTTTTAATTAGGTAAAACAAATGAAGAAACAAGACATATCAAAAGTGTTGGGCTCAAACTATACCATATTTTTTGAGTACAAATTACTCAGAAACTGTGCAAAAAAAATATACATATTTTCATGTGATTCTTTTCAACCTCCTATTTTCAGTACAGCATGACTACCAGAAATACACAAAATAACACAGCATGTGTGTGTGTGCGGCGTCTGTGTGGGGAGGTGTGTGCAGAGTTTATGTGCACCACCTAATGCGTTTAATGTGCTTTCACTGCTTGCCGCTCGGTGCGTTTCAGTTAGAGCCACAGCGGTGTGGAGGAGATCGATTTTTTGCAACAGGAACATTAGTGATTCTCGAGCCAAGGGTATTAAACTCAAATCATTGTGTTCTATTGTTTGGCATGTTATATTGATTATCTCCCGGGTTTCACTGGCAAGAGAGAAATATTGTAGCCTCCACCGTCTTCCATGCAAAGAAACCGGAGCCATCTGAAAACAAATAACTTGTGAAAAGCGATACAAAACACCAGTTGGAATTGAATCTTTTATTTTGTGCTGTGCCAGTGGATAAATCGCGTCTTTAAGTGGCAGAACGTGAGGCAACATTTGATACCAGGATTTAGGTAAGGAGGGTACAGGCTGCATTGGACAGCAGGTCACTGTATCATGTTCATACAGCAGTAATTTGAAGTAAGAGGATGACAGCACACACAAAAAAAGATTATTATTGATCCCCTGGCAGAAATTCTTCATTATTTCATAGTACCTGGTCGAGGGAGGTCCCTGAGGATAGGACAGCAGTCTTCACAGTCTGACTGGTTCACAGTGACGCGGCGTGCATGATAACAATGAGCTATTCAGCTAAAATCAATATTCTGATCCATGAGTCACATGTGCTGCTCTCTCTCCCAAAGAGAAAATGTCCTTTTTTCTGAAGTCCATTGGGGTCTCACCAAGAACAAAGATGGTTTTCCCAAAGGTCGGACCATTGCATCATCTTTGGTGCAAATTTGAAGACAAAAGACAAACCATATAATTATCCCCATTATTATCCCTATTTCTGTAAAAAAACAAAACAAATCTGGTACTACACTATTCAATCAAACAGCTTTCACTGCAGCAGTTTTGTCTGCTCTTCATACAATGTATTGTTTTTCTATTGTAATTCATTATTGTAAGGACAAAAAACATTGCACATTAACCGAGTTGTGTATACAATTTGCGGAAGGCGGCAAGCCTTGTTTTTTTTTAGCTCAGGTGCTTTCTTTACTGTCAGTGCGACCAGTGCCACAACATCTCCTTTACTTACGTCACTCAGAATCATAGCATGGTTTCCCTGACTGATGGATATGGGATGGAAACAAGGCATGTATTTAATATCCTCAGCACATACATTAGAGCACCAACAATAGGTTTATCTGCCCGGCTGCGCCGTTCCTCCTTGGGTAAGATATGTGCAGAGGGGAATGTGGCGTGGAAAATATACTGTAGTTGATTGCCCTTAATTCAAATGCATCCCTAAGCCTGGTTGCTTTTATGGCTGTCGAATCTCGGCATTGAAGGCTAAACCCTGCCATTAGGCTCCACTCGCCGGCTGAGTTATTCATCCGGGTCCCCTGTCGTGCCTTTTAAATAAAAAGCATGCGGCGCCTCACCAACCTCCCCTCTTCCAGCACCGGAGGGTTTCTCACAAAGCTAATGGTCACACCGGGGCCAGCGAGCCTCCTCCAGAGCCTGTCCTTTGTACACGGCCTGCTCCGGTTTTAACCCCGCTGCCTCGCACCTTACTACAAATGTCAAAGGATATTGATTTGGCTCACAGTGACAGTCTTCACTGAGATGGCTGCCTTTGTACTACTGCAAACAAAAAAAAGAAGACCTGACCTTCATACATGCCGCAGTCGGACACCATCAATATTTCATCTCAAAGTGAGAAATTCTCGCTGAATTCTTTTTCGTGTTGGGTTTTTTTGGATTTCTTAAGACACATCCAGCTACCAGCGGGAACACCACATTGGGTTGTGGTGACAACAAACGGGTTGCCATGTAATGAGCATTCTGATGAACATGCTCTCTCTTTTTTTGGAACAAGCTTCTGATGGAGCACAAACACTCCTATGAGCCTTTTAGCTCCTGAGTGCGGTTGATACAAGCAAAGGGAAAAAAGGGAAGCAGAGGACAGCCGTTTCGCTTTTGACTGATGTCAGCATCAAACAAGCTTATGAGGAGCGCCGCAGACAAACACGACAGAGGAGGAGCAAAGAAAACAAGAGGACAACAAGTGGATGTTGCCGTTTGAAAAAAACGCATACACAGTTCCAGATCTCCCTTGGTCAGGATTTGTGTGACACGTTTGAGCACCCAAATGCTGGACGCACGGCCACAGTTTCACTGTGTGAGCACCTTGCTGTGCCTTTTGTGAGTCACAAACACTACAATGTCCCGTAAACTGTGTGATTATTTCTCCTCGTCAAACAAAAGAATGACTCCTATCAGAAATATAATGACGACTTGTTGAAATGACTCATGGTGGTGTCCCCCGTCTTGCGTGGCTGATGTCTAATTGTTTTCTATAGGAAAAACACATTAGGAGTCCACGGAGAACCACTGCAGTCATCTAAAGAACTCTGCGTTCCCTTTCAGGGAAGTTCATTTTAAAAAGAAAAAATCCTCACCACAATCCTCAATCCTTACAAAGACAACAAGGATTAAAAAAAAGCCTCTGATTTCCCTGAGGTGTAATGATATTAGAACAGCAAATGATATGGTCGGATGATATGCTTCGTCAGCTGTAATCATCATTCGGAGCTGAGAGGCAGTTTGCCCTCTGCCTGTACTTGTACGTCTCGTGGTCGCTCTCCCCTTGCCCTGCTGGCTCAGGGGAGTACTTCTGTGTAACACTAGATGCATCCGCTGCATCTTCATCACTCATTATTTTACCCCTCAAAGACCTTTGGCTGGAAACACGAGATGCTGCAATCTGAATGAAGACTTTAACTCTTTGTTGTGTCCTGCCGTGAGTTGTCTCATTTCATTTTCTTCAAGACGATAAACTCACCTGATGAAAAACCCCAAATCTTAAAAGGGGGACCCAAAATCTAAAAATAACAAAATAAAACGAATGAGCCCATTGCTAACTGTGCTCAATGTGAACATTTATTTATTTTACCACACTCACTTATAGAATTACACAGAACTATGGAAAAGCTTTAGAGATGAATTGGAGATTCAGTAGAATTTCATTGATATACACCTGCTTGCATAAATCTGCCTTTTGCACCACTTGCAGCTAAAATTCCATTGCACCCTGCTTCTCTCATTACTTTACTGTTCAGCTTTTCAAAGACTCAGCCTGTCTGCACCCAAAAGCTTTCACCCTGCTATATAATGATTGATTGCCCTTTATATGCATATAGGAGTCAGGCTACACAGCAGGTAAATGAATTGTGGGTGGATGCGTCTATATTCTATGCCAGATGCGGATACAAATCACAGTTTGAGTGACATTTAATACCCTGATATAACTTTAACTGACAGACTAAAATTATTATTGTATCACCCCGAAAACTGCCCAGCTCTGTTTGATTGTACCACAGACAACAAGTAAACAGGGCCTGATAAACAAGAACATCAAAACTGAGGGCTAAATTCTTGCAAGATAAATATTACTTTGGCTCCTTGTCTATTGCAAGTATGCATCTGTGTACAAAGGACGGAAACTGTGCAATGTTTTGGAAATGGAAAATCCACTGAGAACCTGTTAAAAAACTGCCACTTCACTTAAAATGCAGTAGGATAATCCAGGTGTATAATATAAAAGAGAAAATGAAGAGTGATTTAGCACTGTTGGCGGAGTTGAACGATTTCAGGTTATTCCAGGTGGAATGCCAAAGAAATCCATCAAGTGATTTTGTTGCGTGGGGTAAAATCAATTAAGTGTTGAAGAAATGATGTGGTTAAGTTGAAGTCTAATCTCACAAGGTGTCTCCGCCGCTGGCGCCGCTCAAAACTTTTTAATTGCACTTGGGAGAAATATATCAAATGTACTGTTCCTACATAACACTTCATGAGCCATGGGGTTTAGTTGTGGAATTAAATCATAAAAGGGAGCTGGTAAATGTAATAAACTTCAGTTGCGAAAAATCAGCTGTGTCTCTAAAAGGAAACATATAATCTATGGGAGGAAATGAGTGGGAAAGTAAATACTAGAGTCATTAGCTGTTGTGATCAGTCTGTTGTTATTGCTGATTGGTGGTTGCATTGATACTGACGATGCAGCCTGACGCACATATCGATGTGGTACTGCAGCACAGTAACTCGGCTCACTGCAGCTTAAAAGATCAATATGGTGTCCAACAACTTTTGTTTCCCCGTGTCCACCATTATTTTGCTGTTTATTGTCATATTATATGTTATGTTAAATTAAGAATATAATAAACACATTCTACGTTGATTTTGGTGTTCTGTGTAAATATATATACAAATATACTGTATATTAAAGCACTATTGGCTTAATCCTTTAAAATATATTTTCTGAAATGTCATATAAGCAAAGTAACTGCAGATTGTGCCTGTTGTGGAGCATTTTTTACCCCAACTCTGTTCTCCAATTCACTGTACCCTCAAAGGTCAGCGCTGCCACTTTGCAATTGGCTGACAGCCCACATACGCATGTTTAAGTTCACCCAAGTTTAGCCCTGCACAGATTTCCATCAATGTGACCAAATATAATTTATTTTAAAATTAGCTTGTTTGGATGTAAAATATCACCACGTGTTTAGCAAAAATACACTCACAACATGCGATTAATATTAAACTAATAATACAATCCAAAAAAACTTTTGCAGAAAGCAAATAAATGTTTTCAAATGTCTCCTCATTTTGATGTGGATCAGAATCTCACAGTATGCTCACATTATGCATCCATGGAGGAAACAGGTGGTTCACCAAACAATAATTCTTTGGTCCTCTGCCCTGCACTGAGCTAAAGTTTGAAGCGCTGGGGTTGGCTTCTGGGCTTAGTTCCGCTTGGCGCAGTGCACCAGAGTGCCATAATTACATTTGGCTTCCACTCCCACAACAGTATTAAATGATTTGTGGCCAAGAGACCTTTATAATTGCCCCTGATTACCAGTTGCCAGTGCAGTGGAGAGAAAGGTCAGCTGGTCTGCCATTCAGACAGCCTTTTGGCCCATAAGTCCCTCAACACCCCATGTTTTTAACACCTCCCCCCTCACCCACCACACACCCACCTCCGAGTACGCACAGCGACCTGGATTGTTGCTTTTGTCGCTCATTGTCTGAGGCCTAATTGACACTCTTTTTCCTTCAGTGCTGTTCAGTGGATAGAGATAAAACAAAGAAAGGCTGCAGTTGAGGTTGAAGCACTGCCTCCATGCCGGTGGTCCATGTTTTTCTGTTCAGAGTGCGGAGCCATGGCCCACTCATTATCTCTGGCTGACAATTTGTGACCTTGTTTGGTACCACGGGAAAATAGTGGTGGTAGTGATGCATTGTCTGACTGCAATTGCTTCTCTTCTCTTTATAATTGTTTGCCTCTCGTTAAGCTTCTAAAGGAATAAAAAAAAAAAAAAACTTCCTCAATGCCACTGTATTTTTCAGACAGAGGGATTCCTCATACTTTTTAATTCCATCTATTCTTCCTGGCTGAAAAGAAACTGCTTATACAGAAATAATTGGCTGTGTTATGAGATATAGGCATCTCCCGTAAGAGTTCAAATTCCTCCTATTGGTGTTACTTCGTAAAAGGCCAACTTACTGTATCGTCAGACTTGAGCTTTTAAGCACAAAAAGGATTAATTCCTTGGAGGAGTTATTCAGCAAAACTGGGAAGGAAAAATATTATTTCTTTGGCGTTGGTAAAGGCATTTCGATTATGTAATGTAATGTTTTACTGCTGCTTCGTGCATCTGTTTTAGCACACTGTTGTTAAAAACTTAAGCTGTTACAGAGGATTAGCCTCTCAACAACTTTTATGAATATTATGCTGGTGAATCAACAACCAGGGACACTCCACAGTCACATGGATATTGGAATACTGGGATATTTGTGATTTGAAGAACAGTTAATACACAAACGAAATCACATGTTGTAGACCAGGAACAAGTAGGTGATTAACCAATTTGTTTTTTGTCAGATTATTCATTTGATTTCATTCGTTTTTTTCACAGACCTCAATCTATTTCAACAAAAGACCAAGAGCAGAATCATCACGGCCAACTAGGACTAAAGAATGGTTGAAATGCAGCTTCTGTACCCCCTGAGGTCAAAGTTAACATTTGCCACTTGCCCAAAAACCTACAGATGCTGAGCCTAACCAGAGACAACTCCTCAAAATGTCCCCGTTTGGATCAATGCGCGCCCCAACCACAGCCTCTGTGATTCATCGGCAGTGATGAAAAACTGGACTCTTAAACTGTACTTTGCTGTTGCCATTTTTTCACAGAGCATCCATTTAAAAAAAAAGGTTCTCTTTCCTCAGTGAGGCTGGGTTTAATATCTGTAGTCTCCTAACAAACTCCCCTGACGGGACTTTCTCCTATGAAACCACATCACTGGCCTCTGGTCGTCGGCATGTAAAAGACTTGCGTGAGAAATGCCACTTTAAAAAACTGTCAGTGGAGTATACCCTGACATGTGTGTTATCGCTCACCTCCGGGGGTCCTTGGCCTTGCAGATAAGTTGAAAGATGCAGTGTGACCCAGTGTTTGTTCTCCAATTTGTTCTGCCGTTACTCGGGGTCCTTAAAAGCTGCATCTGAGGAGGACTGACTGATTCTGAAACGGGTGAGGAATGAAGATTTATCTGCACATCTGTGAGGAGCGCTGGGGTTCCCAGTGTGTCCTAAATTTCTCAATAAAGTAGTCAAGCGTTCTCTGCTGAAAGAAATATACTGCACACTTGGAGTTTCAAGTTTTTTTCTTTCCCATTATTTATCATAAACATTATTTTCATGCACATTTGCTGTACAAAAAAGTGATTTCTCTTTTATTTATTCAGGCTCAAGCCCCACACTATCAACCCAACTGCCACTGCACCTTCATTTCCTGTCAGGCCCCGGTGAGAATTTTCTCCCTCTCTCATCTGACCTCTCACACAGTGAACCCCATGAATGGACAATAGTGCCCTTCAGTGGGGCCCCCGTGACCACAGCGAAGCCTGCAGCTGGAGCACAGAGCGAGGCTGCCCCGGCCCGAGGGCACGCAAACAGCTGAGAGAGATCACTGAACCGCCAGGGGGATTTTTTGGAAGTGTTGGGGGAATCACAGATGTGAGGGATGAAAAGTGGGCCCGGCACCATGCGAGAGGATAAAAAAAAATGGAGCAGAATATTGGACTGACGAGGAGAGGCGGCCTTTAACAGGTGCTAAGGGCTGGATGGTGGATGCCGAGCTGGGCGGCGTGAGGATGAACCTCTGGAAAGCCCCGGGCTATTTTTCATTAAACAAAGGAAGCAGGGGATTAGGGTGGTTACTATAAAGTCCACTGGATTTCAGAAGTAATAACACAGATACTGTTTTGGAGGAAGGAATGAGATGCTAATTCCATTTTTGTCAGTCACGTGATGGTATAAAGTAAAGGAAAGTAACGTAGACCTCACTGTGGATTTATTGGTGTTTTGGAGCTTGATAGAGTATTGACTTTTTGCGTTGCTAATGCACTGAATTGACAATGTCTCTTACCCCATAATATGCTGTCAGTGTCGTCCAAACATCTTTATACTGAAACCCATTTCTTCCAAGGCGATTAAGCGCTTGTTGTGGTGCCTTGCTCTTTCCCTTGAAGGATTTCTAATTAGAAGAGAAAATCAATGGTGACAAAAAAAACGAAAACCAGCCATGTCTAATCTGTACTTCACCAGAAAAATATGTGGTAGTTTGTGCCACGGGGCAAGTGCAGGGGGAAAATATATATATATGCTAATGAGGAACAAATAAAGAAAAAAAAAGTGAGTGTTGGAATAAATCCATCCACTCTGTAGACAAGATAAACATGATTTAAATTGGACAACCATCATCATGGTCGTCATCATCACAAGCTCTCCTTATCCTAACGATATGCCGTCCAAGAGGGAATTTACCACTCCCAGCCTGGTTGCACAGCGAAGTCGGCCAAGTACTTTGCCGGCGCCCCTTCTCTGCCTCTCCAAATGAGTCTTCATTAGCATAATGGTGTGTGCTGCTGCTTGCTGATTTCTTCTAATCAACCCGGAGTCAGTGGTAATTAGTAACAGACAACTAATGGATTCTGATGGACACTCTCTGCATTCTTTGACTTATCGTCTGCTGAACTACAACGAATATCAATGACTGACAAATGTACATTACGGGATTGTAGGCAAATCAAAGTAGGTTGGCATCGATTTTAAAAACAGCAGTCTCATTGTGAATTCAGCAGATCGTTACATTTGCTCCTCCATCTGCCTTTGTCACTCAGCACCGGTTGTGTTCAGCCCATTTTTAGCTCAACCTAATCTCGCCCTGCAGGGGGAAAAAAAACTGTCCCCTGAGCTGATTGGAGGAAATTGACATTCTCTCCGCTCTTTCCATCTTTGACTGTGTCTCCCAGCTGTGGTGATTGGAGTTCCGAAAGGTAATAGGTAGAATAATATCCAGCAGTGCCGAGACGCAGAGCGAAAGACTCAGTGATACTGCAGAGCGCATGGGTTGCGAGGGTGTGGGTGTGTGGTGGGGGGGGAGTTGTTAAAATTCATAGGACAAAAGAAAAAGGAATCAACTGGAGAATACATTAGACAACATGGACTTCTCCAAGGACGGGAAAGGTCACACTGCTCGTCTGGCACACTGGAGGGAGCACATTGTACGGGACAAATGGGGATTAAAGCTCCAAATCCGTTTGTGGTGCTTTCAATGCATCACTGTCCACACAGCATATAGCAATATCTGTCCCCCGACAGCCTGTGTGGGCTTTCACATCTGCGGTGCAAGCAGAACCAATCCACGGGAGCCACTGACCCATCTCTCCTTTCAAAATGACCAGCCATGCAATGCTCCTCTTCACTCGGCTGCTCTGACCTTTGATAGAGAGATCGCGTGCCCTGCAGAGGGAGAGCTTGCCTCCAGCCTCATCTCAGCCATCCACGATTTAACACAAGACATGTTCCTTCAGCCGCACTTCAACAGGATGTGTTACGGCAAGATCCCACATTACCGACGTTGTTTAATCGCAGATTGATAAGAACAATCGTTTCCCCGGAGACCAGAATACCACACATTTGGTTCCCAGACGCGCAGCATCATTCATTGTCATTCTGTTTGCTTAAGGCCCTACGGTTTCTTAAATATACACAGATCACTCATGCCTACACACACACAGAGACACACACAAAGTTCAAACCTGAGTGAAAAAAAAAATTGAAACCTTTTCAATAATTTTTTTTCCCTTCGTCGCCCTCAGACCCTGAAATGTATACTCCCTTTTCTTCCACAAAGTTCCTTGTTCAAAGGTATGGCAGAGCGAGATTACATTAAGTCAGAAACCCCACCCAACGCGCCTCTCCCTCCATTTCCAGGGACTCGCTATTTCGACACAGGCCTGCGAGGCTGGGTGGATGTATGAGCGGGAGCCACACCCCGCAGCTGTGCACCTGGACCTGCTCTCATTCCAGCATGGCAATGAACCCACACACCTGTTCACACCTGAGGCCTGAGCCTCTGGACTGCCACCTCCTCGCACTGCCTTTGATTCATCCATCAACCCCCCTGTAAGTGACGCAAGCTGAGGTGGCAGGAAGTACAAATAAAAAGAAGGAAGATAAAAAGAATATGTCCCATCAGAGTAATGTCAGGTATGTTACAGTTCTAACTTTGTGAGCTGAACATTATATGAAACTGCTAGTGCCGGGTTTTGCTTAGATGTGTGTATTATATTTAACCCAGCTAAAGTTCAGCCCAACACATCACACATGCAGCATGTTAGGTAGGGTAGAAAAAGACCACATCACTTTTGTTAAATACCTTTCTTGGTGTTGCCTGTGTCCCTTAACACGTCATTGATCTTGTATTTATGCCTGTGTACTGTCAGTTATTTACTTAGTGGCATTTCGCAGGGAACATATGAGCACAGGTCCACTGAAGAAAAACTGGAGTCAAAGCCTTGGATTCTGCGTCGGGTTTGGAGGAGAAAGCTTGAACCAAATTGGTTTCCTCTAATCTCGCAAACCGTCACACCAGAAGAATATCTCTATTGAAAGATACCAAAGAGTAATTAATCGTTATTTCACAATAAAATCCCAATTGTCTTTGACAGCATTTTTACCTAAACCCCTTTTATCCCCATCTTAAGGCATACAATGACTCATTAACAAGCGATAAATGTTCACTTTTCAGCTTTTCACTGAGATTTTAATGATACCCCGAGGGGCTTCCACGGGTGTTATGATACGCTTGACACCTCCCTGAAAGGAATAATAGAAACGGGCAATAGATTCATATTTTACCACAAACTATAAACTATGTTAAATCTAAAATCTCAGTAATGAACAATGTCCAAGTTGGAAAGAACCTTAAAGACTTAAAACGTCTTGGCCACGAATCAGTAACAATTTTACAATTGAAAAACCATGCTAATCTGGTTCATCGGAACTTTGTAAGCGTGGTTTGATTACATTTGATTGAAAGTGGCGTCTCCCTGCCAACATAAACAAACAGCTGTCATCAGACTATGATTTAGATAATTGCAATTTATATTGTTCAAGTCTGATAACGTAAAAAATGTTCCTGGCATGACCTTTTTTTTCCAACACAGCTCCACTGTCCCCCAAACCAGAGAGTAGCCTGAACAGGGAGAGAGATATGTTGCCTCTGAAATAAGTTGGTACATTATGTTGCCATTGACACCATTACGAAACAATACTTGTATAGAGTAAACAAGGATATGTGTATGACTGAATATGTATGGTCACTGTGCAAAGTTTTTGGAGCCACATTATTCTAATTGGCACATTTATGACATTGTTACCTTTTATTTGCATTTTGACTAGCTTCAGCTGTTTGATCTTTTCTAGTCTCTGTGCTCACATATATTATACTGAAGTTGAAATCCCAATAAAGCTGTTCTCATCTACAATTGTCTCTGTTTGTCGTCAACGTGATGGTTAGATGGCTTCACTACAGTGATTTCATCTTTTGTGAGACGTATTTTGTGGTTATACAGTATGCTTTCTTCTTAACTATTTCTTCCTTCATATACCGACACATGTGCACCAATATACATATTTAAAGAATAGATACACAATTCAAGAAGCCGAACGTTAAATAATGTTATCAATTTTATGTATATTAATTTAGATATGTTAGTGTGATAAGGTTTTGTAAAAAAAACAAATGGTCTTAGATGATAAATGCATAAAACACTGTAGGTAATGTGATCCATTTCAACTAACTATCAAACAACGGATCTTTTGTTTTATCAATGATTTAATTGGTTCTAATTATTACACTTTGTGTGTCTTTGACATCAGGGCTCAACCAGGAGACAGACATAGAGACAAATCAGGTGGATAATCTGCGGTTAACTTACTTACAAAAAAAAAAAAAAACATAATTAAAATTCTTTGTTAAGAAAACAAATGTGGGAGGTCTGAGCACGGGGCTCAGCCGCCCTGTTGCAGGGGTCCCTGTACTCCCTCGTGCCTGCTGACAGGTATGAAGTCAGGCCATCTGCTGTGTTCTCCCGCTAGTGTTTTTACCTCAACCCCCCGGGTTGATTTAAACAGAGGAATCATCTGCATGTGTTGGGGGTGACCACCAGTATTCAAAAATAGCACACTAACAAAACAACTGCAGAAAGTCCTGACGGCATCAAGTTTCTAGTTCCCAACAACAGGTAATAAATCACTGCCTTCAGAAAATACTGGAAAAGATTACTTTGCAACAAAATGATATGGATATATATGGATATGGATTGTTTTATTGCGAGAGAAGAAATTAAGCAAAAGATGATATGGTATGACGTCAATATATAAACAATGCTCAATTAAAACAAATACCTTTTGTTATTGTTGAATATTAATAAGCCAAATCAATATCAACTATTCTATACTTCTTAAACTATTCATCTTTATCATCAACAACATGATTGACTAGATTATATACCCAATGTTTTCAAATGTCCTTCTATTTAAACTCGTCGTAGCGGCTCAGAGAGTATGCTGAAATTATTCTAAACCAACAGTGTTTGTTGTTCATCATGTGAAAAACAAAAATAAAAAAAAACAACTCTCCAGATTACAAAGTGGATCCATGAACTAAAGGCACATTGCCAATATCTGATTTGATGTACTCTTCCATTCTCCAAGAAGACCATATTGCTTCAATCATCACCTTGATCTAAGTTCATTAGAGAATAAAACAGTGTGCCTGAGAAAACAATAGTGCCAATAGCTCCGGAATGACTCAACAATGAGCGCCGTTGTCAGTTTGAATGTCAGCAATGCGTCTCGTCTGGGACCAGATGGAGTGCTCCAGTTTGGCACATATCCCATTGAAGGAGGCCACTTCTATCTGCTCCTTAGAACCTTTATTCATGCTCCTCTTTAGTTGTATCAGTCGACCACTGATCTGTTTCAGCCAATGCCATCACTGGTGAGAGCCAAAATTACAGGTCTGAGACCACCCCAAGGTGGAATTTTCTGCTCTTTGTTTTGAATAGCCAGTTGCCAAGCACTGGCCATGTGCATTGGAATAATGAGCAAATCTCTGGAACCTTACTCGGGCACCTCAAACACTTTGATTCTCTATGTTGCTGTCAAATTGGCTAGTTGGTCACCCAAAAATAATGTAGGGTTTCTACTTAAATAAACAACAAACATCTAGTGGGCTGACACGTTCTGATTTTCTGTATGTCTAATCCATTAGCCTTGTTTAGACCTTTTAAAAGTAACTTCTAAATCTGCCTCTGGTTTATACTTACTGTATATTGTTCGAACAGAATACGGACACTTGACTCTGTGTAATCCCAGCATTAAATGTTAATTTTGCAACATGCAATATCATCTTTGGTAAACCTGCTGAAATGAAAAGACAGAAGAGACATTGTTCCTCACATTTCTGCCTATTTTCACATCATGTGGCACAAGCAAACATCACAAAATGTGACTCGGATTGAATAATAAACCATGCACATCACTTGCGAAACCAAAGAAAAAAACACCATTGACTGAATTAATGAGAAATTGTTACATCAGTAAATCGGAGACTAGCAGTAGACAGCTGGAGTGTCCAAAACAGGCACAAAACACGTGAGGTCTCCTGCAACAAGTGTTCGCAATGAAAGGCCACCCACGTAGTCAACACAGTGTGACAAAAATCACAACTTGTTCCTAGTGCTCCAGACTAAAGTCCTGAAAACTTCCATCTGAAGCATGTGCAGCTTAGCGACGATTTACAATATATGAATGATTGCAACATAAGCTTTGGATTTTAACTTTTCAGACCAAACCTGATTTATTGATTTCAAGAATTTGGCCCTCGAGAACAGAGGGTTTCAGACTGTTAAATAATGTAGTCAATGACTGAGATTCACTTACAATTTGTGCCGCTTATTGTAATTGTTAAGTTATTGTATCCCTTGTGGCTGTGTAAGGTGAAACTGAATTTAAGAGATTGTGATAAACCTACAAAGTAAAATGGGGCCCAACTATATATATATAATATACTCCCCCAAATCATTGTGTAGTTCATGCATTGGCATGAGCTAACATTAATTCAAATGATGTTAATAAACTGAAGACCAATGACCAGTTAGGTAGTTTATCTTTTATTGCAGATAGTCATGCAGGTTGATGATGACGATTTTGATGATGATGATGATGATGATGATGATGATGATGATGATGATGATGATGATGATGATGATGATGATGATGATGATGATGATGATGATGATGATGCGGAGGTCCTCTAAGTGCAAATGTACCATATGGCCCCAATAACAAAACCACACAGTCTGAGAGGAGGGGGGGTGGGAGAAAAGCCCTGACCTTTGGATGTCTACAAAGCATTCCCCAGACTATGGAGCCATTGAACTGAGGTTCTTCAGAGGTTTTATATAAAGGGCATCTCTAATGTGACTGCAACGCACAACTCACCGCAAATACTAATATCACCCAGGAAACTAATTCTCTGTGCCACTGCCAACGAGCTGTCATTACTCTCCCGCTAAGAGTGCAGGATGAATCTGCGGCATTCAGGGCCCGGTTGTTTAGACGCTTTGTCCATATGTAAAACATGCATTCTGCGTTTCCTCGCTTTGTCTCACAGACGAACACAAACACACGCAAATCCCAAACGTGGTGTTAGTCAGTGCTGTTTGTAAAACCACTCGGTATTCTTGGCTTCGTCCCTCCGACGAGGCTATGTCTCACATCTCACAGTTCAACATCTGTTTAACAGTCCTGTCAGCTGGAACAGTGGATAAATCTCTAATTCCTCCAAATGTGCCACGAGTTGAGCATATTGCTGGCACTGAGTCAGCGAATGTAAGAAAACAAACGCGCATCCAAGCAGGTCTGCCGGGATATAGATTAAACTGCAACTGGCTCGCTGTGTATGCCTTTGGTTATTCCTATCTGGGTTTTACAATATCAGTGTGGCTGCAGTGATCCAAAATATACGAAGCTCATTTTATTTCATTCGCTCAAATGTTATTCGGTCAGTTTCTTGAGATGTTGTAGGCATCGCTTAACACATGTAAAAACTCTTATCTGCTCGCTGTGTTTACGCGGCCTGCATACTCCATCTAACTTCGTGGACTTAGTGGATGTTTCCACGATGCTTATCGGCTGTGACAGTTCTTTGTCGCTGCGATCTTCATGCTTCATGATGTCTTCAATATAATCTACCGCAGGGCCCAAAAGAACAAGAAGGATGACAGGTAGAATGTCTGATAAAATAGGTGGGAAACACAGAGTTCAATTAGGATCTGGCTACAGCGCGTTTCGGCCGGGACTCGCGTTGTCATTCCTCCGCTCCACTGGGAAGCCAGGGGAGGGCTTGGTGTAAACAGCCAGAGAAGGGCCCTCGCTCTTCTTTCTATGCAGGTGAGAAGCAGCGGCCGCTTTGGCTCCCCCCATGCAGGTGAGAAGCAGCGGCCGCTTTGGCCCCCCCCCCCCCCCCACAGCAACTATCTTTTCACTGGGTCTGGGGGTCACTGTTTTCCCACCGGGAAAAGTCTTGCTCTGTTCATATGCGATGGATGCATTATGGCCTCTGAATGAGCTGTGTGGATTTCAATGTGCATTCTACTGGGTTTTCTGTTCTTACAGAGGACCACTGAATACGAAATCAGCATCTCTATAAAATGCTCTTTTTGGCACTCACTCACTTGACCCCCCTCCCTAGCACCACCATATCCCCCACCACCCCACCCAGAATTTCCCCTCCTCCCACTGCCATCCTGTGAAGTCAGGAATCCATAGGAGGTTTATTTGAAATGCAGGGGCAAGTGTGAGAACACTGGGCTTGGGGAAAAAAATCCTTTCCTTTGGCCTGAATAGGAGCATTTCAAAAACCGGACGTTTTTTTTTTTTTTTTTTTTTCCCAGGAGCTCCGTCAGCAAGAGGCCTTGTCCTCTGTCAGCTGAACAAAACACTGCTTCCACTCAGGGAAGAAGAAGAAAAAAAGCTTCATTACTCGCTAATTTGATTGAGTGTCACTGTTTGATAAAAGATTTGCCTCGTTTCAAGTGCCCCCCCCCTCTCCGTTGTTTCTGTTTCAGTCATATCAGGATAACACTTGTTCCAGCCCTATCTAGTAAATATCTGAGAGGACTGACAATGTTCGAAAGGGCACAGAACAGATTCTTTATCCACAGCCGAGGCTCTGCTTAGCTACTGGTGGTGAGATGTGAAAAGAAAAGTCAGTCACACAGTGATACCCAGCCGCTACATTCAACTCGGCTTCCATTTACACTTTCGACAAAAACATCAAAGTCGGTGCCTGCTGGAGTTGAATCCCAGAAAGAGTCAGACAGACAAGGAAAAAAAAACGCAGCGGTCCCTTCAAATTTAAAAATAGAAAGTTGTCTTTCATGAGGAACAGGTTTTAGTGCTCTGGATGAATTTGCCATTTTTAACTTTGGGACTTGATGAATTATAGGAACTTGAGGTCCAGAGAATATTTTACCATGGGAAAATCTTCTACACGGACAGCAGGCTTGCTGTGAATACAGACTTTGACTTGGCTTGGCTGTTCCCGGATTCTTTGGCTTTGCCTCAGTTCTTGTTTGGCACCCAAATGCAAAGACTTCTAATCACACCATTCTGCCTCGTTCAGTGATTGCAAGGAGGCTGAAGTCCGATGCATTATCACCGACAGACTTCACATATCAGTGGCACAGCTATTGCAGTGCAGTGCAAAACGGTAATTCTGTTGAAATGAAAAAAAGCAAATCATCAAATTAACTTTATTTCGTTTATTTTGTTCTGCTCCTCTTAGTGAGATTACGCCAAATTGCCAATGGTTTTGAAGACGATCCACAAAGGCTGTCCTTGTGTTCACTTCACAACAAGCCTCTGTAGTGCCTGGATGGATCGGATCAATGTGTTCTAACTGACGTTGTCTCATTGCGCTGAGCATCCCAGCTCTCTGAGAATTAAAGTCCCTGGATGAAACAAATCCAACTGTGCACATGTGTCTGTGCACCTGGAGGTGCAACGTGGAAGGGTAACGTCAGGAGAGTGTATGAGAAATAGTAGAGCAATAATTATGTTCTTAACTGAATCAATGAAATGGTCCATAACATATTTATGATTAAAATACAAACATAAATGGGAAGGGTACTGTAAACATAGTAACATGGGTGGGGGGTTATTATTATAAAATGATTAATACTATAAGGAAAATGTTTTGTTTTATTCCCTTTATTCATGATTTTCTTGTATTCAGTTTACAGGAGAAAAGCTTGAGCATTTTATAAATAAAATGATCATTCAAGCATCAAACCAGCTGCTGAATAATTTTCTGGTTGCCTTATTGATTAATGGACTCATCATAACAGCTCTAGTATTGTTTGTGCCAATCATTTAACACTAAATCTGCATAGCTAAAAGACTGCAACCAGTGAATGATTAATTGAAATAAATGAACAAAATAGTGAATTTTCTAATCACTGGACTAAATCAGTGGATTCAGCTCTAAAATCTCACACCACACACGTTAGCATCACAGCTGTGTTTATTTCAGTGTACTACCATTCCCCTGTAGGACGTCATTAACGGGAGACCCATATTCAATTCATCTAAATGCTAAATGTTCCACAATATTTGGTTTCTCTTCGGGTTTACATTCTCACTGTAACGTGCGATTAAACAACACCAAGCTGTCGGACTGCAGAGCTTTTCGGGAGGTCTGTCGCTTTAATTAACAGTGAGGCTGAGCCTGACAGCTGTGATGGCGTCGGGCGAGCCAATCACAGGTGCTGCGTGGGGCACGGGCAGGAATGCGAGCGAGCGTTTGACTGAAGAGACCATGTGCAGAAATAAAATGACAGGTGTTTGGCCTTATCCAACACCAGACTGCCAAAGTGGGTTTGAGCTTTAGGGAAACATGGCGGTGTTAATGAAAATGCCAGCGTTCATATCTGTAATGCTAGTGAACTGTATATTCCTCGGTTATAAATAAGAGTAATAAAAAAAACAAACAGAAAGAACGAAAATGGCTTTCATTGTTTTGAAAATTGTGAACGACTATTTAACTATCTAACGATTTATTCAAGCGTACCCCTGGCCTTTGTTGCTTCAACTTGAATAATTCAGACAACCTGATGTACATTATGGCTCTTTAAAATAAACCTCATGGCTTTCAGGGAGTGGCATCACATACCCATATACGCATGAATACGAGACTGACATAAAGGCAAGCCCTTCTTTTTCAGCCTGCCTTACCACGCATTCATGGAGGCATATGCCGATAAAAGATTTATTCAACCAAAGCTTCTTGACCCCCAAGCACTTAAACCATTCACCTGTGCCGTTTAACAATGTAAACAAGATTATATTTTAATATCATTCAACATTTTCAAGGCTTCACTTGTTAAGGTCACATAATATCAGGTGTCCTGAGATGAATTGTTAACAATTAAAAAAATAATAATCGAAAAGTGTCTCTTTATAGAAAAAGAATGCAATCTTTTTATCAAAAATCCAAACTAAACTAGATTCATCTATGAAATGTGGTGGAACAGATAGTGAGAAATTAAAAAGATTAAATGGGATCATTCAAGAAGGAAAGTACTTTCCAATTAATTCAAGCATTTCTCCCAACTTGAGGATTTTTTATTTTACCCTCAACTTTTAGTCCCCTTTTTTCCTTTTTTTATTTTATTTTTTTACTCAACTCTAAACAAGCGTTCCAGAGAATACTCTGTGCTGATGTTTGGGCATCACAGGTCAAATCACGTCATCCACACATCTACAACGTGCTGCAGGAGAAAACCCACCGAGCACCAACACGGAAAACATTCCCGGTGTGTAAACAGACGTTACAAATTTGTCCTGCGGGCACGCATTCGTGTGTACGTACGGCTGCGTTTTCACCTCTGTCAGCACTATCCCTGCGTATCACCACAGACGTTCTCGGTGTCGGATAAGTTTCCGCAGTGCCGCTGCTGTGCGAGGAGCCGCGCATGCTGGGGCCTGTTTCCTAAGCTTGCCATTCTGACACACACAAAGGTGCTGCTCATCCAGGCTTTGTGTCGAGGATTAGCCGAGCAGATACGTTCCGTGGCCACAGAGAGGCACGTTCAGAATAGCTGCTTCCGTTTTTCTCGCATCCCACACGTTTGGTAAATTCCTGATCGCGTGATGCAGGACAGGCCCACGTGGAGCAGGGAAAGTGTTAACCCTGCCGCGCGGTGATGTCAGAGAGTCAAACCAAATGACAGTGGATGTAATTAGCAAGTCGCCAGGAGGTAAAATGATTGGTCTCATCGGCGAACAAAGTAGACGCTTGGAAAATAATTTAACTAGCCTGACAAGCTAGGGGTTTTATCGCCGCGCTCACGGCACTGCACAAAGGGTATCCAGCGGTTTCTAACCGCTTTTCCAACAAAGAACAGCAGGAGCCATCAAGTCCAATCAGCCTTGCACACTTGTCACAGCCCAAAGGCTCAGAACGCCGAGAGCAGCAGGAGAGGACCGATGGTCGTGCTTAGGCAGTCAGAGAAACTAGGCAGCAGAAATGGGTCAAATTGTTGGAATAAACCTTCTTTTTTCAGTCATCTTTTCATAGTGCATGGTGCGTGCTGAGTCTCTGTTATTTGTTCCCCAAATAAATGGTTTGCAATTGCTCTCAAAGTTTCATTCTGTGCTCGGTCACACATCAGTCGCTGATGTGAAGCTTGCAAGAGAGAGAGAGAGAGAGAGAGAGAGAGAGAGGAGAGAGAGAAAAAAAATGTTAAAGAAAGAGGTACAAACGTGGCGGCACCGATACCGCAAGAATAGGGAGAGATGTTGTCAGCGCATGCACACTGTCAAGATAACAAATGATTTTTAATGCCTATGCCAAATAAACCTTTTCTCTTGCTGGATTTGATTGCTTTCAGTTGATAAAAGCAACAATCCAGCTTTATGGATGTCAGCAGAGTTTGCTGTGAGGCCCATCGAAGCTCATCTTTTACAGCTGCCTTTTCATAAATCCTTCTCACTTTCTGTATCTGTCTTTTACCCGCCTGGTTTATATGAGCTTTTTAGACTCTGCGGTTCCAATTTGATGGCTTCGAAGTTAGTTTTTTTTACCCTCTATTGTCCAAAAAACTGTATTGGCTGACAGTTGCCTCCGTCTGCAGGTTCAAAAAGAGGGACCGCGTAATTAATAGAACAATCTACTCCACATGCAAAAGAAAGACAGGCAGAGGAAAGGGAACATTATAAAATAATGCTTGAGCCCCATGGCTGTTTTCCTGGATGTGAGTAGGTCATTGGTGAAGATTTGTTTTCATGCATGAAGGTATTTTATTCAAAGGACTCCATTCTGGAAAACTTCTCTCATTAAAACTGCTTTGGAACTGCTCGGAAAGGTACCCGGTACTGTCAATCAATACTGTTGAAATGCATCAGAAGACAAGTCTGGGCAGATTCTCCGGGTTTATCACAGCTGAGTTCTTGGCTTGGATTTGACAAAAATGTGTCGTTTCTTATCTGAAAAGCCAGAGAGATTTCAGATTTCCTCACAGTGGGCTGCACTGACTGGCCGAGTCGTTTTTTTTCTTTAAAATGCCACAAATGGATGGTAAAGCCCATTCTTCTCAAGCAGATTAAACACACTATAGGTAAACTCACATGAAACACTTCAACCTTTTTGTATTTTCTAACCTAATGTTGGATTCTATCTACTTTGCTCTCTTGTGTGTGAGGTGGGGGTGTGGTACTGTTTTCCAAAAGGGGTAACGATGGGGCTGAGAGACGCTGGGTGTGTGACTGCTGATACCCTGGAATTTGCTGCAAACATACAGCTGGGATCACAAGTGCAGATCACCTTACGGAGACTGATAGCAGCTGGAAAGCAAATGAACATTTGTCAGCCATCTGGAAAAGTAACCAAAAACACTATGCATCCTCTGCGCTGAGACAAAGGAGTCATTTTACTTTTATGAAAAGGATCGTTCCTCTTTTTTTTCTCCAGCATAGACAAAGCAGAAAATGGCGGCTCTGTTTAATCAGAGCAACAAATACAGGCTTTGCTCCTCCCTGAAGACTCAAATACCACGTCACATTGTGCAGACTTACAACATGTCCATCCGTGCATTTGACGAGTATAAGCGTCATTTTTTGGCTCCTTGTGTACAGACTCTACTGCACATTTGATTGGTCCAAAGTCTGTCTAACTGAGCCACACCTGCTGCTGTCAAAAAACATTTACGGTTTTGGCAGGTTATAAGAACAAAAAACAACTCTCGCACGAACCAAAAACTCAGCCCTGACCATAACTACGAACATCAAATCAGGTTAAATATATGTTTTGAGTGGAGGAGCATGTATTGCTTCTTAATTATCATAACATGGTGGTCATACCTCTGCAGGACAAAAAAGGGAAACGTTTCTTTTGCAAATAGCTGTACACAAATATTAGATGGTGCCATGAAGTGCTTTGCATCCACCAATTTTATGCAGAATATTTTAGATTTGCTCAGATGGAAAAGCTGCAAATGCAAAACAACTGCTACACAACACCGAGCCAAAACTGTGTATTCATTCAAGTGCATTCATCCTAGCCAGGGAAGTTAAAGCCTCAAAGATTCCCGGCTGAACAGCAGCACTACTTCCCTATGTGTAAAGGTCTCCAAACACCATCGGGTTCATCTAAAGCCAGTCAGTTCATACTTTTTCCAAGCCAAATTGTATAATTTGGAAACATAAGTTACAGCATAAAATCCATTGCATGGCGCATAAATGCTGTAAGAAATACAGTTCCAGTTATTCCACCCCACATTCAGCCTTATTTTATTGCAATTCATTGTGTCTCACAATATCACCATATAACACCTAAAAAAAAAGAAGAAAAAACCTAGAGCCAGAACCAAATTAGCCGTACCATCCTGCGCATTGACATGAACCTCATTTTAGCTCTGCAGTGCAGTGAGAAAAGCTCCCCGAGGCTGTGGAAACCAGTTATACTTGGACTGGCCCTCAGCTCATCCAGGTGTGCTTTGATAGTCCGTGAGGGCCTGCGTATTTTCCTCAGCAGGAATGTGAAATAATCTGGCACCAAATGAGGGACTTTATGCGTCCTCACCTATCTGTTGCAGGATTGACCCTTCATTGGAAACCTGGTCATCTTCCCCTCCATACAGAGACGTCCCAGTGTTGCAGCTTAGAATGAAACCTGCTTGCCTTGTGCATGTGCTGCTCAGAAGCACAAACTGCTGATTTTGGAAAATCTCTCTCTCTGAAGTGGCAGCTCCAGCTCCTGGCAGGATGCTGGACGGAATAGCTCTGCGTTAAATGGATGGCATGGGTGCTCCCAATCCACTAACAAGGGGATGCAGCACGGTCTTGAGCTCTCCCACTGGCAAAAGACCTGTGGATCCAGGGGAGATTTGATTTTTCTTGATCATGCCATACTTTGGAATCTGTGCACCTCATCTTTAAAAATAAAAGAATGTCTTTAATAGGTGACACTCATCTCAGGTGGTTGTAACTGCTCTCTTTCTTTAAAGCAATGATTCATGGCCTGTGATATCCCATTTTCCTGTCATTGATATACTCAGTCACTGTACCTACATGCCTTTTTTGGACTCTTTCTCTGCCAGCTCAGAGCCTCAGCGGTTGCACAGGTCAAAAATAGTACACACTGTTTAAGAGCAGTGCAGGATTTAATGGTGTCCCATGCATTACAGTATATACAACGCCTTTGAACAATTGAATTAAAGGGATATTAAATTGAGATTAGCCTACAATTTACTTTCTATTAGAGCCAAAGGTGGAGTTGATTCACATGCCTTGACAGTTACAGTAAGTGTCTGCCTGGACATGTGAAAGCTCTTCGTAAAAGTTAACCCATTTTCCCAATATGCCATTTGTCATATCAAGGAACTTTTTTGAAGATCTAAAGGCATGCTTCTTCCTCAGTTTGCTTTGGTTGGCACAAATGAGAGGAAATGTGGACAATGCATGGGCAAGTAGAGGCATAAAGACTGAACCAGACTTTTCCTTTAATAGGCATGAAAATGACTCTACTTTTCACTTTCCCTAACTTTCGAAGTTCATTGCCACGTGACAGGGAGAGGTTGTAAATCATCTGTATCACATCATGGAGGCACCTTTAATATTGATTGTTAAAAGTCACATAAATGTTGCACAGATTTTTTTTTTCTTCTTGAATCGCAAAGGAGTTGAATGTTTGCAGCTTGCTTTTTTTGTTTAATCTATTTCAAACTTCACAGTCGTACAACATTACAATGAGCTTTAATATGTGGCTACTCCTGCTCTCTTTTTAATTAAAGTGAGAGGACCAGCCTTGCATGTTGAGACAGAGGAGATAAAGTCAACGTGGCCCGAAGGCAAATATGAGTCACTGATGTTATTCTGGCTCTGGCATTAGGATTTTTTTTTATGTGGGGGGTTTGCAAGAGTCTCCTCCTGTTTCATGACTTTTCAAGAGAGCCGTGCTGTGTGAGGCGTTTGCCACAAAGAGTTGTCAGTAAAACATCGTCGGCCCCACTGTTCGGCAAACACCTGACCAAACACCAGGAGTCATGGGAGTCTATGAGCTGTGAAACCGGGGCCAGTCTGTGGAGCTCCTCCTCCACCGTTCAACGCACTGTTAATTAACCTGGTTGCATTTTAAGCACAATCCTCAAGCAAATATGTCTACATAACAAATCAAACCTTTACAGCTTGTTCAGCCCCAATGTTTCCCTTCTTTTCCTTTTCAGGGTCTGACTCAATTAACTTGCCACGATTGCAACAGATGCGGCGGCGAAATGACGGTACCATTTTACATGCAGCGATCAATAACGGCATCGTTTAGCCCAGGGGCGAAAGCTCCGTCTCACAGGGCTGTGAGGCATCTGTAATTCTTTTTCCTGTAATTAGACATCCACGGGCCTTTCCATTAATCTGAAGCCAATACACTGAAATTTTCCACAGCTCATTAACGAACCCCAGCGCGCTTCACAAAGATGGAGCGGCCTACAAGGCGGCACCGTGGCCCTGCTTGTCTTCACCAACAACACATGAAGCATTGCCCAAATGTTTTGGAGACAGGCAAATAGCATACATCGTAATGAGTTTCGGAGTAATGAGATATTTCAGCCACCACTGAATTCCACTCTTCAACAGTTTTGGGAGATATATAAATATATTTCAGTATGGAAATGATCATTTTCTAGGCGCCGGAATTGCAAATTCATTTCCTCTCCACCGGTTGAGGATAAAATGATGCTCTTGCATGAATTGTTCTGAAACGTATTGATAATGGTTCAAAAACTAAACGGGGCTGCCAATTTATATTGCAAACATATGAACCTATCTTTACTGCAAAGATATTTCAAATAAGGACATCAAAATGTAACCTCCAATAAGGGCCATATTTACTGGAAAGAATGAAAACTGGAAGCATGTTGCATGTTAAAATGTAAAATGGAGCAAGTTTTGGGATTTGTATGATCAGCTTGCTTGGCTAAGAGACTGTAACGTGTGTGGTCAAAGTGAAAGAGAGCTAGAAGCAGCTGCGGTTTTCATGGCTATGGCCCATTAAAAACCTGTGAGCCAATAGTGCCATAATGCTGAAGAGTTACTGGCTAGGCTGGGTATGAATCCATTTTACAGCATTTCTTATTTTTTCCTATTTTAGCCTTAGAATGGACCTTGTGAAGTTCTTATAAACATTACAAAGTTTGCTTATTGGTGGCTACGGCACAAACTACTGTGCATGTTTGAGATTCCCTGTGCAGCTTGAGAATAAATACTGTACTCCTGTCTCCTCAACTGACGCAAGTGCATGACGGCTGCCAGTCATTTGTTTGCACCTGCAAAAACTTGAGCTTTTTTGCAGCAGCTATTGTGGGATTGGACAAAAAGAATGGGGCAGGATGTGGCCCAGCAGCTGTGCATACAGGACGACACTGCAGGACACGAGCAAGCAGAGAGAAGCCAAGGCATAAAGGAAGAATTCAGACTGCTTATTTTCCAGCACCAAGACATTGGCAATGTTGACCTTTGAATGCATATAATGCAAATTGGTGGACAAAGACTTTGAATCTGCCTGTTGTGATAAAGTCGACATTCTCTATTGGCGTGTGAGTTATTACCACTCAGCAATTACACAGGTCTAGCATTGATAACAGAGTTGAATTGGATGGAAAATACTGGTGAAGAATAGGAAGCCAAGACCCAGAGGGCTGCGGCACTTACTAGATACGGAATTGCTGGCAAAAGCACATTAAACACAGTGCTCCTGTGGTGAAAGTGTTTTTCAATGTCATATCAGCGCTAGGAATAAACATCATTGCCTCATTTTAATTTCAATGTATAGCGAGTGAAATTGAAGCACCCATTTAACATTTGGTGTATAAAATGCAAAGCCAAAAAACGGCAATAAACGTTTATATAAGATAAATATAGGCCTGATGCCAGTGGTAATTCAGAAATTGATGAGTTGTCAATAACTGAATTAAATTGCCAAAATGTTTTTTCACACATTGTGGAGTTAAATCTTGTTTTATTTTTCGTAAGCTGTGTATTTACATATTCCTCTAGTATATTCTCTGAATTTCAGAAGCAGGAAATTAAAAAAGGCAGCTGTTTTACTGAGATAAGCCTCCGTTTTTTTTGTTTTTTTTGCAGTGCATTTATGCCATCCTTTAAGCTAATGCATTCACGGCTGCTCACCAACGTGTTTTCTTAAACCCTGTCAGGTGCATAATTGTGATGATCATTCATGGTGTGAAACACTTATTCATTCACCAATGGTCCTACCTGAAATTTGGCTTGATGTGCTGTGTCCGTCCTTTAGATCACTCCTGTCTTAGCGGCAGCACTAATTATTTGTCTTGCAGTCTGTACACACTCTGTGTGGTTCGGTCCATGTCTGGAATTAAGCAGTGTGCATAATTCTCACCGGACTGCAGTCTGGCTCCTGAAAAGAAAAAGAAGAAGAAACTCAGACTCTGCTTAAAATGTGAAAGGAGATTCTGTAATGAGGGTTTGCACATTCAGGCCCACTCCTCTGTGTACACAAACAGGCCAATTTGCAAGCTCCCTGCCTTCATATTGTTACTGACTGTGGCAGCAATTCCACACAGTGTCTACGCCCCACACATCCCCTCTTAATAGATTTTTTGTAATTCATGCTCACACCTTGCAAAGACTGTGCTGCCGGATGCACCTCCCCTCTTATTAAATGCCTGCCATGTAATAGAAACACAAATCTAAGTCTATTTGGACTTCATTGAATATCAAGGGACTCTCACTGGTTAACTGCGTTCCATTTCTCACATTTAATAGCCTTTTTGCGAAGGTGAAACATTAGTGTTAACAGACGTCCAATTTCAATACTATGCTCTCATTTAATGAAAGGTAGTGAAGCCTGCAAGAAAGGTCTTTCGGATCAAAATACCAAATCAGAAAAACAATAGTCCACAATGCAGGTTTTGCATATGTAGTACGTGTATTCTTTAATGGATATCACTCCTTATTTAAGCAAAGTCCTCTGGTGTATAGATATTAAAATTAGCACTCACAGTCACAGTGTGTTACCAAAGTTGTATCTGTTTTATAATAAACTATAATCAAAGCAGTAAATAGGGCCAAGTATGTTTGGAAAAGCATGGAAATGGTTATGAACTGAAAATGTACCATACTGTCCACTACTATTACTATCCTCCTTTATCTATATAGTGTCAGTTTCTAAAATCAACAGGTAAAAACAAAACAGGTTTTATCAAAGACTGTTGGTGATTTATTCAGTAAAATGAAGCAGAAAGGGAACTGCAACCCTCACACACCCATGCAAATCAAAGTGTTTTATTAATCCAGTCATATGTAAAGTGGATCTGCGGGACTCGCCATAAAACCTCAGCAAGGCAGCATCTACACCAGCTGTGTTTGAGATGGGGCCAGCATCCGGCACCTCTAAAAAGGCTCTTTTAACACCGGGATGTCACTCTTTCATGTTTCTCTGTTACATCAATGTAAAATATGCTGGCTCTCAGTGGCCATCTGGAGAGGGCAGGTCTGAGCTGTGTCAGTCAATGAGTGGATTACAGGGGTCAGTTTCTTGTGGGATGCACAGAGGGCTTGATCGCATTTGACAGCACTGCATAGCTGCACGTAAATAAATAAAATCACAGCACCAGAGTAAATTAGAGTGCAAAAGGACAGAGTGACAGGTTCTAACTATCAGCTCTGCGTTGCTGTTGGCCTGGTATGACAGGGAACATGTGAAATGTTCTGCCTCTCTCAGATACTGTAAGTATCCCTCCCTGGTGGGATGGATTTTCCTGATCAGCGAGAAACTTGAATAGAGAGAGAGAGGTTGAGCTGGAAAAAGAAAAGCTGGAGAGGAGGGGGGTGGGTTTTCCTGCATGCAGTCTGATCCAAAAACACAGGTGCAGCCTGCATGCAGCCCACTCTTCTTTGGACCATACCCCCCTCCCACACACACACACACACCTGCCTGCTGCTGCAATTGTTTGTCCATCTGATCCTCCATTAAATGCCAATTACTATGGATTTGTCTTTTTCAGACCTGTAATTTGAAAAGATAAACGAATGGTGCAGATGTGACAGTGGTTTTAAATCATTGTTAGGATTTTAAAAAAAAAACGTTTGGAGCAGCAGTTTTAAAATCGTATTCCTGTGTTTTACATGTGTACAAATACGTGTTGCAGAATAGCACAATCAATTCATCAAATGTTGGTTTGCTTGCTTAAAAAAAATACAAGCTTTGGCTTGCTGCAGCGCAGACCTGCAGATTGTTTGGAGTGACGGGGGTCACATGCAGCTGAGGTTTGGGGCTCCCCGCGGCGTCACGCAGAGCCGATCATTGTCTCTCTCACACTTTCTAACTAACCATTTCACAACAACCAGACAGCGGATCGGGCCGCACGCAGCAGCAGCAGCAGCAGCTTCCCCCCTCAGGGCTGCTTTCACACCCCACCGTCCACCATAACTAACCATTTGGATTCGAGGCGCGGATGAGATCAATTAGCAGACTTAATCTATCATAATGTCCACTTCTCCGATCGACCGCCTGGTTAGGCAATGGCTGGAGAGATCTGAGGTCTGAGAAGTGGCTGACTTAAAACAAAAGAGAGTCAAGAGAAGAGAGGCACTTTGATTTCACTGCGGAGCGGACTTGGAGAGCGGGTTTGATCGGCGGACACCATGTGCAGATCGGCGGATTTTACACTCAGAGAGCCACTGGGTGCGTTCGATTTCGGATTAATGTGACACACAGGACTCGTTTTTTTAAGGGGCAGATTCTTTGTGGTGCGTGTTGAGGAGACTCGCTTCCTCTCGCTCATGATCGCTGTCCTCCGGGTTCCTGCGCAACTCCAGAGTCACGGAGAGCCCATGCAGCCGCCAAGGTTGGTTTGTCCCCTTTGATCGAGGCTTATTTTGGATTGTTAACCAAATTACGTGAGCTTATTTTAACCACGGGAGGAGACTCGTCAGTTTGCCGCCTTTGCTTGCAGCCTTGTCCCCGAGTTGACAGTAGACAGGACTCCATAAGTCCTAAAATATGTCCATTCCTCCACCAGGTCACCCGACATAGGAGCTAGATGTGTGCATTGCGAATAAACTTGATCTTTATACGGGTGTTGCACCAAAGACGTGTTTAAAACACTCGATGTGTAAATTGAATTTTTCACAAAAAACACTATTCTATGCTAAACATTAAAATGGGGGAAATATCTTCGCGCAGTACCATTCTATTGACTCTCAGTGATTATTACCAATCATCGCACCCATTTCCTGCCAAAAAAAAAAAAAACACTGCTGAGGCTACTCTTATCTGTCATGGAGCAAAGGATGATCTTTCTCCGCCAACGCGCCCGGTGGCAACACACTTTCACCTCTTACATCTTAATTGCATGGCAGCAGTTATTAGACCTATAACTAACTCTCCATTAAGTTCAAATGTAATGACAGGTTTGGTTGTCCTCATCGTGCCATGTGCGTCTGTGACATGGTTTGAGGTTTCATGTCAGAGCTCTTTCAGGCGCCATCTGTTGGAAAACAGGGCCAGTCCGCAGACGGAGAGAAGCATACCGTATTTAACACTGCGCCAAAGACACGGTCACAGCTCCCCAGCATAGTACCTACATTATTTTATATGTCAAAATGCCAGATTTGCGTTTGTTGTAAACCCTTAAACATCTTGTTGGGCAGGGGATGGCAGAGTTTTAAGCAGCACCCCCATAAACCTAGATTACATCATTCCCACTGGTTTATTGTTAGATTATGTCACCAATACCAGTCAAAGCATTTGGAACACAACAAAATGCCATTGGGAAAAATCTAACGATTTATCGACGAAACAGACATTAATACTATAAGCATACTATCAGATGGCTAACACGTTGGTGACAGCATAGGCCTGGTGAGAAAAGGCCATTGAAGCTCCCACAATCTCATTTGGAATCAAATTGTATTTTAAATATAAATGGTAACACAGTGCCATTCTTATAAACAGCAGCTAATTAATAATAAACAATTCTACACATTTCTTATTTGTGCAAATTTAGTAAATAAATGCCCATTTCAATTTATCATAGCTATCAAGCGACAGGTTAAAATAGCTGCTTTTGTTCAACACACAAAAACCCCATATAATCACTGCACTGGAGAAGCTAGAAAAAGACAATGTTGGTATTTTTTTTGCTCGATATAGGAGTGAGCGAATTGGCTCAATAACAGCTGCTGAATAAATGTGTGTTGATGAACAAATTATTTCAACAATCATTCAATATTTCTAATGAGAATAAGGAATTCAGGGAAAGGCATGACTAAAAAAATACCGCAGTCATTAATACGTTAAATTAAAGAACAAAGCTTAGTTGTGACTATCATGACACGAGAGATGTTATGGTCATTTCAGGGCAAATGAATAAGCATTTTACTTATAAAAATGTTGTCCTCGTTGGCCAAGTCGACTAGTCTGAATAGGATCAAACCTTTTAAAAAGACGTTTCTATAAACAACTTGAGGGGATATAAATCGTATGTTAAATTATCATCTGCAGATTCCCTGCAACAGGTTGGTTTATAAGCGATATTACGATCTATACAGCCTTTCGGCCAGTAACACTTGAGTAAGTCACACTTATATCCACATCACAGCCTTTGTAGTGTTAATACAACCTTTTTTAATTCCTGACTTTACTTTACATGCACACGGCCAATGGTAAAAACCAAAAAAGCTCCACGGCTCATCATAGAATAAATCACAGCATGCATTTAAGCTGCGATCGTTTATTTCAGATAGTGGCCGGTACATTGGGGCTGGAAATAAAGATCTGCGCAGGGAAGACATGCTCAGACCTCAGGCAATGCTCAGGAAAACTACTCTAAACCTGAACATACCCTGAGTATGCAGCCATATGTCTTGGTGCATTTTGTTTTAAATGGCTGTAAAAGACACCAGTAATGTGACATTTGTTCAACTGACAGGCAGTCAGTCAATGGAGGGGATCATCACACTGCTCATCTGAGTAGTGGTGGGAATGCATAGAGGCCATTTAAAGCAACGAAAAACACTCTTATTACATTTAAATGCTTACTTAGTTTAGGTAGGTAGTTTAGTTTAGTTTTTACCAAGTATACACGTATCAACAATAAAATATACTTATGACTCCAGCATCACAAGCTTGTTTTTTCGTTTTTGCTGTTGTTCATAGGTTGACCTGTATGCATGAACAGTCACTTGGTTTTGACTGTTGACTAGTTTAAAGTAAAACAGAGCATCGTCTTTTATGATGGGGATGTTGTGAATTAAACAACCTGAGGATAGATTGATGTAATTACAGAAAATGGTTGGCTGAAATGCCACAATCAAATGTGTGTCTGAAATGTAGTTGAAAATTGACATTTAAAATCATAATTTCTACAACGATACAATTTAAGGGGTGATCTTTACACCACAGATGAGACAGCCAGTCTGTTTAGTCATAATGTAGATGTTATAGTCTGTTATAGTCCCCATCAAGCTGTTTGACATCATCATATGTTGAACTGACTCGAAATTCCATTTAAATTAGATGAAAATGATGATTGATCAATCATTACAATCCCTTAGCAAGCATAAAAGTAATCGCCTTCAACTTTACGACATTGCAATGGGTATTATTCAGTGTTTTTTCAGGTACAGTCAAAACGATTAGAGAGAAAATTAATTAATAGTTAAAGTCATCAATAGTTGTAGCCCTCATCCCAAGGCCTATGCAATACAGATTCCCGTGTCTTCAATGGGACGTCCACCAGGATAATTGTGTGTGCACTTCTCCAACATGTAGCCAAAGATGACGACAAAATGACGTGCGTGGGTTTTTGCACGTCTCCTAACTACAGTAGCAGCGGGTGAGTGGGGCCCCGGGAGCTTCGCCTGGCGTGTTGCCACCATTTTAGCTTCGCTGTAAATGTGTCCCAAGCAGCAGAGACATGAGACGATATGAAGGGATAAACGTTAGGAGCTGACAGCTCTGTAGAATAAATTACGCATTTGGTTGTTAGGTTGTTGTTGTAGTTCCTCACCACGAACGCTCATGTGAGTGTGGGGGAGGCCGGTGTCCTGCTCGTGCTGGCCCGGAACAGCGCGGCTCTCTGCGGTGAGGCCAGTGTGCTCCCATACTCTGTGGGGAGGACCGTGTGTGCACGCGGAGGTGTGTAATGTGAGAGCGGGGGGTTTGGGGGCAGAGAGGGGGGCGGTGATTGGCTCAGTGCGTCTCCGCCGCCACACTCCCTAGAGGGAAGCTCGCGCCGCACGCTGCTGCTAGCTAACACCGCTGTAGCTGCCGCCGCCGCCGTCGAACTGGCAACAAACAACCAACAAAAAAACTAAGCGAAACATTGAAGTTTAGACACTTAACGGCTGTTTCTAACCCGGTAGGACGACACGGGCTTCTCTTTTCCTTGATGGACTGTACTCGCACTCTTCGTCTCTAACTCTTGCTTCGCTTTGCCCAGGCAGAGGAGTGAAGTGCGACCCCGAGCTGGATGGATGGTTATGGGGAAAAGAGGAAGACCCTCGGCGCTTGAAGTGTGCAGAGTCCTCGTCGTGTTTCTCTCACTCTGCCCCGCCGGTAAGACTCAATTTGTATTTATTTACTTTGGGATTCATTTCGATGCACCATTTGGACCTACTTCCATCTTTTTGCGGCACAAACACGCCAGTCGCCGGCGGCGTGGACTAGTTAGAAACTAGTGCGAAAGTTTGCCAGGTACAGATCACCACTTTTTTGGTTTAACTTGTATTCTCCTTCACCTGGAGCTGCTTATTACAATTAAAATGATTCAAGATTCCACCGGACGATTTGAACAAAAATATTTATTGTTCACTGTAGTAACCAGTTGGCATCACACACCGAGATCGATGCCAAAACATGAGTGAAATGTATCATCGGGGACGGTGGAAGGTTTGGAAAATATGACAGCCGTGTTAAAAAGTGAACGCGCTTGTTATTACAACGCAAAGTGGGACCAAACTGGGTAGTTTTAGTCACCGTCTTATTTTATTTCCCTAAGACAAAGAGTGAACAGAGAGGTCTTCGTGGAACTTGTGTTGTTTGGGGGGATGGGGCACGTTGGCCGAGTATTTCACTTTAGCTTCTTTAAAGAAACTTTCCTTTCCTTTAGTCCGGTGAAACGTAGAGAGACGTATATCTTTGGAAAATGTGTTGGTTTTGAATGTGCATGCTGTTGTTGTTTTTTTAAAGCTCCTTTTTTAGTGGATATTTCTGAAGCGCATGGTGGGAAAAAAAACAAGTTTCCATTTAATCACAGCACTCCTGTGGCACAGTTTCATTACATCAGGAGCCAACATTGGTGTGTCCAAAGACTGGTGGTCACTTTTTTGCAGTAAAGGCAACTTTGTTCACTCACCTTGCACGTTCGCCAGCCCCCCTTATCAGTTTCCCTCTTAAGTCACTCACCATCAAACAACAAGGTGATAATGCACTGATAGCAGAGATCAAGATTGGTTTATTGCCATATTTCAAACAGGCGGTGAGTGGAGTGTTGGTGTGGGGTTCAGAGAGAGCTGCGGTGCACTTTGAGGAGGAATATTGTGTAAAGTGTGATTTCAAAGTGTAGATATGGCCTCCCTGCTCCAGACGCAGTGGCAGAAACTTATCACAGCGCATTCAAATAAATGCTTTATTGGTCAAAGGTCATACTATTCAAACAGAATCCTGGGAAATATTAACATTTGTGTAAAGAGTTTGCCGGACTTCCCATTGCCGTCCCCACATTGGGGACAATAATCCATAGGCAAAGCAGCAATTGTTATCACAAAATGGGTTGATTAGGATCCCATATGGTATAATTACTTCAAGAAAAACAAAAAGACAGTGAGTGGGAAATAACAAACAAAAGGTTACCACATATCCTGGTTGGCCTGAGGGGGGTTAAGACTTGCTCTCTTACTGCTACAAGACAAAGTTATATGGGGTAATATGTACAGATCTGCATGAACATATTTATTTAAAAATAGCCATGATGATTTTCCCATTGTTGTTTTTTACCATTACAGTAGATTATTAAACAAAATGACTGGATGTTAATCAGATGTTTGAAGTATATGGCAAAAGATAACAACAAAATGTGCTTTTTATTCATTATTGTAATGTAATATGTATAATTTAGTGTATAGTATTCAAGGAAGTTAAGATGCCATCCAGCACTGCAGCTTTTATAGGAACAATGGCTTTATGGGCATTAAACATTCGTTGGCATTCATACTTACCGCCATTACTGCGTTCTTCTCTTCCAGGGAGTTTGCAGTGCAAGATCCTCAAGTGCAACTCTGAATTCTGGGCCTCCACCTCCAACTCGGGACCAGAGGAGGAGTTTTGCACAGCACTGCGAGCATACAACAGCTGCGTACGCCGGACCGCACGGACCTGCAGGGGAGACCTGGCCTACCACTCTGCCCAGCATGGCATAGAAGATCTAATGAGCCAACACAACTGCTCTAAGGAGGGACCAACATCCCAACCACGTGCCCGGACACCTCTCCCACCCCCGCCACCCCCCCACCAACCTGACAGCCAGGAACACTCCGATGGCCCGGAGGTGTGCCACTATGAGCGCAGTCTCACGCGCAACACGGCGCCACCCAACTACACCCACTGTGGCTTCTTTGGAGACCCGCACCTCCGGACGTTTGGGGATGACTTCCAAACATGTAAGGTGGAGGGAGCCTGGCCGCTCATTCACAACAAGTACCTGTCTGTTCAGGTGACCAACACTCCTGTTGTGCCAGGGTCTATGGCCACTGCCACAAGCAAGGTAGGGATTCTGTTTAGTTTTTTTTTGCATTACCAACAATCCAGAACAACAAATTGTTTTTCATCCCTTAAGTCACAACAATGTAGCTCCTGTTGCTATTTGAGAATCCCAACCTCACCATTTCCTGTCATGTTTTGTTTAGACAAAACTAAAGCAATATGAAATTTTCAATTCATCTCCTGAATAATTGACCACTTTTTTCAGCCTACACTCAACAGTATACTACCCGGCAACTATTGTAATGATCAATAACATTGCAGTTGTTACACGAACAAAAGGAGTACCCACTGATTCTAACCTTCTCATATGTGCTCTTTATCGTTAATTCTATCAGTGTGCTTTTAATATGTTTTGCAACTCAACTGTTAATCAGGCAAACACAAAAACGCTTTTGTGCTCCACTTTGTCAATGGATTTAGAAAAAAAACATTTTCTCACTTAAATGAAATCTATCGAATGTAACAATCTTTAGTTCGTGGCCTGTGCTGTAATGGTTAATGCATAATTTGCCATTGATTCAAATGATCCCATAGATCCCTCTGTTAATGGCAGGTTCTTGAATGTCAGTGCTACAGCAGAATACCAAGTGGTTCATATTTTGCATGGATGAGTCTGCTCTTTCATGTGGTGTGGACTGTTAGAGCTGCTGTGAGGCTGGTTTTCTGTCAGACTGTGGACTCTGGTTAGGCTTTGGATGAGTTCCACAATGACAGTTGAAAAAGCCCAGCGCAGCACCATTTCTGAGATCTTAAGACACATTATAAAATGATACGTTAGTGTTGCAACAGCAGTGCTGTGTCAAATGTTAACATGTAGATTATTTTTCACTTTTCACTGCAGACTGCTCAGGCTAATGTTTGGCCCACTTAGATCATGTTGCATTTAGAGTATATCCACACTGAGCACAGCAAAATGATGGCCCTACAGTATATGTTAATGTCATGACCTTTTTTTTTACAGCAGTGCATACCTAATCATTGTTGTTTTGTTTAATGGGGCTTTAGTAGTTGGAATTGCTGTTCCTCAAAGTACTTTCAGCTGGTATTTGTCAGAAACTAAAAGAATGTATTTGCTTTGAGTGGGCCCAGTTTGTTAAGTACTTAGACTGAGGTATAAGGGTACTTTGTCTTAATCATATTTGTAAAAAGTCAACATTTCATAATCAAGATTGTGATTAATTATACTCTCTTAAGCATTCATGTTGTTTTTAAGTCTTTTAAGTAATGCCATTTTTATATTGCTGTGCTCTGAAGCAAATGAGACTTTTTTTTTACATCTTGATTCTGGACAAAGGGAAAACAAGGCAGCAGCCAGTGCCACCTGTGCAAACATTTCCCTTCTGGTAAGAGCCATGCATTTGTGGAGCTCTGTGTGGGTAAATTGCTCACTGCAGCAAATATAAATGGTTACTTCAGTGTTCACGCTGATTTATGCATAATATTAGCGTTATTATTTCTTTGTTTGCTTTCATTGAAAGCTGCATAGAAGACAATTGTATGTGGGGGGGGGTTGAACTGTAAAAGGAAACAAGACAGATACATTGTGAGGCTAAGAGTATTCAGTAGACATCCTCTTTCCTCTGACCTGGGTGAGTAGACACCAGCGTCTCTGAAGGCTCTGCCTGGTGTCGCTGCTCTGACAATGGCTCATTGGTGTCCTGATGAAACCAAGCTTGGAGAGTCCTGACCAGTCTCACTTAATTAGCCCCAGAGTATTTCACTCTGTGCTGGCCTGGTGCCACTCCCTGCAGCATAGCTGAGGGGTTCACAGGCAGGTTTTTCAGCGCTATGAATAGATCGTCTTTGTGTCTGCACACTGAGGCCCTGATTTTACACGGCTGAGACTCGTGTTTTTGGAGGGCGTTTACCTTGGCCTCCCCCATGTTGAGCCAACGCTGAAATGTGACACTTGAGTGGGGTAGATGGCACAGACTGCACAAACACGTCCCTAATCCAAAAGTAAAAGCCCTTTCCTTATTAAATCTGGTGTTCACGTTTTTTTGAGGCGAGCAGAAAGACGCTGCAGCTAATGGCTGCCTAATGTGCCCCACAAATCTCAGGGAGTATGATGATCCCATTTGCGAAAAACCCCTAATGGAATTTCTCTCATCTCTCTCATTCTGCAGCTGACGATCATCTTTAAGAACTTCCAGGAGTGTGTAGACCAGAAGATGTACCATGCAGAGACGGACGAACTGCCGGCCGCGTTTGCGGATGGCTCAAAGAACGGTGGCGATCGGCACGGAGCGAACACCCTACGCGTGGTGGAGAAGGTTCCCGGGCAGCACGTGGAGATTCAGGCCAGGTACATCGGAACAACCATAGTGGTCCGCCAGGTGGGTCGCTACCTGACCTTCGCCGTGCGAATGCCAGAGGAAGTCGTGAACTCTGCGGAGGAGGGAGACAACCAGGATTTGTACCTGTGTCTTCACGGTTGCCCTGCCAACCAGCGAATCGACTTCAGGAACTTCCGGAACGGGGCGGCGGAGCACCACGGCGCCAGCAGGACCAGGGGTGGCACCGGGGCACACGGCTTCACCTACCAGTCTGCCACAGCCAAGTGCAAAGAGCGGCTCCCGGTGGAGGATCTGTACTTTCACTCCTGCGTGTTTGACCTCCTCTCCTCGGGAGACATTAACTTCACCATGGCAGCCTACTATGCCTTTGAGGACGTAAAAATGCTCCACTCGAACAGCAACCGATACCACATCTTCGAAAAGGACGCTTTCATGAGTAATGCGGCGGAGAGGGGCGCAGGTTTACGGTCTCTCTTTCTCATCAACCTCCTCGCTGTCCTGTTGTGGGCAGAGTGTTGCACAGTGCATCTATAGTCCCACAGCAACCATATCCTCGTTGTGAATTTGTCGGTGAGTGTTTCAGTCCCATCGCAGTGTCATACATCGGCTCCTTTCCTCTACTGTGGTTCCGTGGCGTGACCCGGGACTCGCCAGTCTGATGGTCCCGTCCCCTTAGTCTCATTGTAGTTGTGTTGTTGTGTCTTGACTTCAGCCAAATGACGAGGGGAGTCCACCTTTCATTACGTGCATTTTAGTGGTTCGTAGGACTGGGCTCTGAGGAGCGCAAGCGGTGAGACAGCCCGTCCACCCCAGGGCTTGGGATATCCATCCGGGATTAAATCCCACATACCAAGATGATCTTTGCAGAGAGATGAGTTTGCTGACCCACCCCCCATTGGTGCCAAATCAGTGAAGCTCTCTGCGGCTGATGTGGCAAAGTGGGAGGGCCTCACGGCTTTTGTTAACCCAAGGCCAGCAGCAGCTCCATGTTTGATTAGTTTCCAGCTTTGGAAAAGCTTGGGCCATGTGGAGGAAGCACTCAGCCAATGATGTCAGAGCAGCGTCTCCAGTTGTCTGCTGGGAAGATTAATGCGTCATATTGTTTGGTTGTGTGGGTTGGTGCACGTGTATGTGTGTGCATTGGTGTGCAGAATTCAGTGTCAGTGGTTAATTCTGTGTATTTGGGGATGCAGGAGCTCCCAGAAATGAGAAAGCTGTTCCAATGGCTTTGTTGTACCTGAGGTTTCAGAAGGAGAGCAGGAGGTTCTACACCGTCTGTTCAAACAGACTCTTATCAGCCTAGTAACAAATCTCACAAAGGGACCTGTTAAAAATAATCTCCATTCACCTGTGCATCATTTCTAGTGTCATAAAGCCTCTCCTTCCATTGTTTCAGGCGATAGGATATATGATCAGACAGTGTTTTTTTAAGTCTGTAATGTGAATGTAGCTAAAAATAATAAGGAGGAAGAACAAAATTGGTTAAAGGGCACCAAGAGCGTTTACACAATGTAGACCAACTGATCAAACTATGACACCTCTGTAATTTCAACTCTCCATTTCAAGTAACATTGGGGTTAGTGATCGCTGCAGAGATGTCGCCTCCAGTCGGTTTTTGCATTTTATAGACTACCAGTGTGCGGACGCGACTGCGGTCTGTTGAGTAAACGATAAGCATATGTCTGTAGACGTGGTTTCGTGGCTTCAGTCATTGCCAAAGAACAAGTCCTCGTGCCAACACTCCCTCAGAAACCGACTTTTCATCTTTCAGTCTGACACGGCTCTCATTAGGAGAGATTCCTAATGGTATATAACTTTTGTTTTGTGTGAATTTGTGGTACAGAAAAAATCTACTAACACGGTAGAAGCAGAATTTGTCTCATATTCTGCTTTTTTTGTGATTCATGGTAACACTTGTCCTTGCAACAAGAAGTTCCTAAACGAGCTGTGGCTCCCAGTTGCAGTATCTGCCATTGTTTAAGTTGTGTCTCTGGAGATACTTTAACTACCCGAGCACAGTTTTACGTCATTTATCATTTACACTGAAGTATTTGGCAGTCCTTATTACTGCTTTTTGGAATACGTACTGTTGCAGTTTGACAGAAACGGACAAGAAATATCATACAAACAAATGATTGTAAAGTTGAATCTTGTCTTAATAGATGTAATTTGTATTGTGAGTATGACATTATATGGTTCTACATGTGTAATGTGAGATTGTACATATGTGAGTTGCTGAGTTAAAATGTGTTCTTACCAGTTGTGTTTTGAATTTATCACTCCAGTTTTTGTAAATCAGATGCTTTGGTGAATGTGAATTTATTTTAATTTAAGGGATTTTTTCGTTGCAAAAACATGAACGCAACAGAACATGATATTTAAAAGTTGGCTTACTTGGTTGAGATGAAGTAAAACACCCTGAATGGGGCCCACCCTATATATAAAAAAGAGAATATAGACTGTGTTCTGGGGTATTCATGTTTTTGAGTTTGAAGCACTTTATGTTTTCTCTTTTATTTAGCTTTTATTGTTTGGTTCAAAAAAAGGGAAAAACATGGCTAAATGGGAAATGCCAGAATGATCAAAATGTATTTGTATGTAAAGCAAAATGTGGTTACACACACCAGCTGTTTATAATGTAAATTATTTATTGAATAAAAGAAAATGTATTGTTAATATGGTGCCCTCCGATGTCAGTTACTGTTCGTGAGGGCATTTTTTAAAGCTCATGTGCTGTGATTTGCAAGGGTTGACTGCCCCCTTTTGTAAAAACGGAGAGATGCATGTGAGCGGACGTCAATCTAACAACTTGTTAACTTTGATTTAAGGCAAAATACTTAAAAGTTGAACTCGAAAGTTTATGGAGTTCATTTGTAAATGGAAGGTTAAACATTTATATGCAGTGGCTTATATGGCTTTACTGGAATTACAATGATCTATGCAGCTGCAGCTAAAATTGACTGACAAAAAAAATAATTACTCATCGCCTTGGTTTCCTTCATAACATGGCAATTGTCTCTGAAATTTGATGATCAGGATTAGATATGCAGCACACCTCCAATTATGGTCGCTCCATTTCAATTTTTGATTTAGATATCTTAAACTCACCTTTAATGTGTGTTGTCATAATGATCACCAAAATGGCTGTCATACAGCTGGTTTGATGTCCTGAAGAATTCATGACACTGTCCAGTTTTGGTAACACACTGCAACAAATGCCAGTAATTCCACACAGAAATTTACAGAAAAAGTTTATATCTTAATCAATTAAAATGGGATTGATCGTAACACTCACTGAGCAAGTTATTAAAAGTACTGTAATGATACTGGGTTGATATACGCTACCATTTAGATGCTGGTACACTGGTGCCTTATTTTCCCAGAAGTAGCCTTTAGAAGACACACCTGGTGAGTAATAATCAAAAATATCAATATATGGCATTAAAATGCCAAAAAGCGCGAATGCTTCAGTTGTTCTTCAGACTTTGGGAACCTGACGTATTCCAACATGTGCTTTCAAAAATGCTTCTCTGACTGCAGAGTTGTTATCGAGTGACTAGAGCCTTTGTGTCATTAACATTTTATATCTGACAGTAGATCATAATTTTCAGACACACTTGTCAATTATGCCACTGAGATCACAGTATTCTACATTATTTCCTGTACTGCACTGCTGCCAAATTATCCGGCTGCCTTGGTAACTGCACGAACAAGAAGCTAGTGCACAGGTGTTCCTAATTGCGCACTTACCGTCTAAAACTAAAATCAAATTAATAAATATAACCAAAAGAGAACCCTGATGTTGAGCAAGAACCCTACTCGCTCAACATAGGATGACACCGGTAAGCAATCAATTAGAATCAATTTACAAATGCCTCGGGTCGCAAGTCAAAGAGACACAAAGCGCTGCACTTTCTTACGAGAGACACAAGGCTTATGTAGCGGCCAGCACCATGGACGTGTTGCTCTAGATTATATAGCCTGGTTGCAACGTGAAACCAGGTGCCACACCAATCAGGACGCATCAGCAAGGAATCCGGAACCCTTACTTCTCATAGCCAATCCCATCAGAGAGCGGGCACATCCAGTTTTCATCAACACAAATAAAGTAAAAGAAAGGGGAATGATGACATCGTGACTCTCAAGTCAACTAGCATACAGTTACAAATGATGATTTACAAATGTTGAATCGCACTTGATATTACCATGACCTGGATGACTGAGAACCTTCACAGAGATTTACAAATGACTACGTCAAAACCCACAGGGTCACCAGCAACACTAGTTTCTTCGTAGGAGACTACTCCGTCATTTACCGGGGATCCAGGTTACGCCATCGAAGCAGGACACCAATCAGGACACACCGGCCAGCAGCACTCACTTCTCATAGCCAATCCCGTCAAAGAGTTTGCACAAACCCCATTTTGCATAAAGATAGAAAAAAACTTAAAATAGGGATGCCACCCATAGTCTTTCATAATTTCTAATTCAACCTAATTCACCTATTGCATCCAAAATATTAAAATGGTATATCTGCTGCCACTTCTGCTTACTCCTAACACACTCAGGCTAAAACATTTCTAAATATCTGCCAGCACTGCAACCAAATATTATACAATGGCAAATTTATGAAAGATTCATTTCAAGTTAACATTAAAGACATTAAAGTGGAGAAACTTCCATTGTGTAACAAAGTTTATTACATATGTCCAAACATATGTGCAGGACATTTCTCATGAAGAGTGGTATTCGTCACAAATGAATTATTTTGACGTTTAAAGAAAATATGATACATGAACTGTAGCTTGCTGAACATGGAAAAAGAGATGTGCTGGCTGATCACTGTAACAGGTCGGCTAAGTGCCCTGGACACAACACAAATGTATTTATTTTCTTATATTTATTTTCCGTTTTCCTTCAGGATCATTAACTTTTAGAAATCCCACAACTCATGGCGAGAAACCAGGGTCCATTCACCAGTTTTCACGGAATTATGATTAACCCATTCAGAGCAATTTCCATGAAATAGGCCAGTGTAATACTACATCCTGCCTGTTCTAGACCCCAGTACTGTCCGTGAACAAATATACAGTATGTTAATACACACATAAATAAGGCACAAATGGAGAAGCATAAAAAAAGGAGGGCCAGAGCAGGTACAGATTTGGCTAGCTGCAAGAGCACAAGTGTCTTAAAATTAAACCATATTGCCAAACCATAGGTCAAGAAAGAAAATGTTGGTGTGTCAACGTAATCAAGTTGCATAATCAGACTTTTAACCAAGTTACGGGTAACTTAACGAGGGCTACTTTGAAGAACATTTCTTAACCATCATAATACTGAATGAACAATCTTTGTTTCTTTGTTGTAGTGTTATGAACCTTTCCACAAGTTGTTATATAATAAATACTGTCAACAAAGCTTCCATGTCATTGGGACTACTAAGAGGAAAGTAATTAAAGTGAAGAACGCAAGAGGACTGCAATGATTCATATAGATACACAGCTAAGGAAATATTGGTTATTTGTACACATGAGGCATGTGTATTTGTTTAACCTTTTTCTTTTTTTAACTACCCGTTGGCTGTTTCAAGGAAACATACTGGCTTGATTTATCACTGAAATTTCTAAAACGTCTGGACAACGGCCTCACGCCACCACGACTCAGATTTAGCTACATGATCATTAACATTTTGAAGGTGCAGATGATAATACGTTACACATTCTTTTGTACAGCCATCTTCTAATGACATCATTTGCAAGACTCAGAGCAAAACGCATGCGCGCGCACGCACACACACGCACACACACACACACACACACACACACACGCACACACACAAAGAGAAAGATGTCCATGTCATGGTTCCTTTGGGAATAATCCCATACATTACCATTCAAAAAGGCCAAAACCTTCAGGCACTTTTTAGGATCAAGATCAGTCATCAGTTTCTGTATCCTAAATTCTCCATACATAATAGTCCATGGGACTAAGCATCCATAAGCCTTTCACTCAGTCTATCCACAACTGATCGAGTCAATACATTTAAATAATGATGCCAGTTGAAGTGTTTTTCCCATCGGGAAGATGACAGGAGAAGACGCACTTCTTCCTTCATGGGGGGGGATGGACACGGTTCATGTGGATTCCCTTTTCCAAACAATGTGTGCCGATTCAGACCAGTTTATAAAGCGGTGCCGCCAGACTTTACGTTTTCCTGTTGTTCCAGTTGGGGTCTCCTGTGGCGTTCTGCTCCGCAGGTCGCTCGGGGGGCGAGTGGGAGTCCTGGGGAGACTTCTGAGTCTGCTGTGAGCGAGGGTCAAGGAGCGGAGGGGGTTTGTCGGGGTGGAAGGGCCTGCTGTAGTGATCCGACCCGGGCGGACCTCCTGACCTGTGCTCTGGCATCCTCCTGAAGTCCTGCAGGGGTCCCTGGTGGTAGTTGGGGCGGAACTCGTCGGGGCGCCTTCTTTTGGGGTCGGGATTCCTGATATATTAAACATAGTAATTAGGGTTAGGGTTAGGGTTAAAAAAATACAACATAAACAGCAACAAAAAACGAAACCCAATCATCTGTTTTTATATTGTGTTGAGTTCCACATAAAACATTTATTTATTCCTTGTTCTATTCCTTTGGGTTGTACATAAAATTGGGATTGTTAAGTTGTAAAAAACATGTGATTTGTTGTCGATACTGGTATAGAATAAGGTTGTCTTAATCATACATTGTAAGTGGATATAGATATACCAATGAACCATGAAAACGGTACTGTCCTTCATCCTACTCCTTTACAAACATTTATCTAAAGTCAATGCTTATGTTGGTTTTGTTTTTTTTATATTTAGTTTTTTATGTGCTGAAAGGTTTGAGTAGCCCTCACCTGTCATAGTAGGGTCTGTGACCCCTATGGTCTCGGTCATTGCTGTACTGCTCGTACGGCCTTTTTCGAGGGGAGCTGTTGCTGCGGTAACTGCCCGAGCTGCGATACGTGTCCCCATGTGGACGTCGGTCGCCATAGTGATCCTTGTAGCGGTCATACGGATGATGTCTGTCTCCCTGCCATGGCTGGTTGCTATTGCTGGGGTAACCGTATTTACGGTCCCGCTGCCAGTCTCCTCGGTCTGTTATGAAATATTTAAATGAATGGTATTTTTCTACTGTAAGTACCATGCAGGTGGCCCAATACTGAAGTAATCCATTCCCACGTACCGTCATTGCCAAAGTGCCGCTTGTTAGCTGTGTTGTACGGCTCTCTGTGGTGCCCGTGGGGGCCTGGTGGAGGCGGGTGCGATGCAGATTTGGAGGACGGCTGTGTGCCCATGGAGTCTCGACTTGATCCGGACGTCTCCGGCCTGAAAGATTTCGCCCTCCCCCCAGAGTCCTCCTTCTTCTTCTGCTCCTTCTGCAAAAGACACAGTGTCATTTTTAGCAATGACCCCTGCAGATGGAATCATGTTCAATTCAGGAAATCTTAACAAGGAAGTGTTGTTGTTTACAACTTGCCTCTTCCTCGTGCAGTCGCTTCTTCTGTGCCATTTTGTAAAGCTTGTGAAGCTTCCTTGCACCAAACTCTGTAAACTTAGACACGAAAATCCAGAGGTTCCTGGAAGGGGAATGATCATTAGCCCAGATGTAAAATGTGGACATGCATGATTTATTTCACAACGTTCATATCTGAATTGCCTTACCTCCGCCATATTTTGACATGCTCGGAGTCACTGTAGACTTTAAGGCATTCTGTGATCCTGTCGCCGATCTTCAATAGGCATGTGCGTGTGTGCTGGAGCTGCTCCTGGTCGGACAGGCCCTCATCTGGTTTATCCAGCTGCTTCAGGGCCTTTTTCACCGGACGCATGCGCTCCTTACACTAGAAGCCACACAGGTTGGATTTAAAGAAAGGACAAAACAATCGATGGAAAGAAAGATTGAAAAATGGTGAATAACTATGCAGCCGGGGTCTTGTTATGCCTAACGGAAAAATAAAAAATTAAGAAACGCACAATACTGAAGGTTTCTTGATCGAGCTCGTCATCCTCGTTTCCTTCAATGGGAATAGGCTCAGACCCAGCTGTGATGTGAACTGGACCTTGAGTCTTCTTCCCTTTGGCTCCTTTAGCCTGAAACACAAAAACACCGGATGTCAATTATCTTCTGTTTTTATTTACATATTCAATCAATTATTCACAGGGTAAAGGGACAAAGGCGAGAGACTCTGACAAACTCTTCAGCCGAGTGCAAATTTAAACACTAGGATAATGAAGAAGAAAAATCTCAATCAATACATGCATAAACATGAATAACCTCCCGCCCATGTCAGTTAAAACAAACAAGGTAAGGTAAGATGGTTAATACTTTTTTTCCCAAATACCTTTTCCTTTTTGCCCTTGGAGCCCTTCTTTTCTTTGTCCCCATCCTTCTCCTTTTTAGATGTGCCCTGTTTTTCTTTGTTCTCTTTGTTATCCTTTTTCTTTTGTCTCTTCTTGGTGGGGGATTTATCTTTTCCATCATCCTGCTCAAAAAGAGAAATAACAATCCCCATTCAATCACGCAACAACATCTTTTAATATTCTGCTAACCTAGAATTATACTCCCGTCTTTTTTGTAGTTACGTACTTTTCAAGATATGATTTAAAGTTTAGTGTCTAATTTGGTCACTGTTGCAGCATCCCTGCAACACTAGACAAATGAAATGTGGTGCACTTTAAGGCTATGTTGTGTATTTAATACAGCCGAAAGAAACAAATAACTTTCTAGACATAAACACAGCAGGCACCACAAAAGCGGCCTTTACTTAACAGGGGACACCTGCAGAGGTCATCTTATGGCTGACCTTGACTTCGCCCTCCTCTGACGGGTTGTCCGACAGGCGGGGGGAGGAGACGTCGTTGCCCTGCTCGTCCTTGAGGATCTTGTTCTCCTTTTTCACTCTGGGCTTCCTCTTCCTCACTTTGACCTTGAGTGGGAGAGATTGCATGAGCCAGTCAGATGGGTTTACATGGTAGACGTCATCAAACATCATGTGGTGGAAGCGGCACCGCAGCATACCTCCTCCCCTGTTTTCGACACCTCTGTGGTGTCTTGCTCCTTTTTCAGCAGCTTGAGAAGATACTCGGCTCTCGCCTGCAGCTGCTTGGCCTGAGGCTTTTTGCTCGGGTCGTCCGGGAGAATCTGTGCAAACAGAAGTTTTGATTCGTCATCTGGTAGACAATCGATTAAGAGAGGAGCTGATGATGGTGTGAGTGAAGACAAAGGGGGAAAATTGGAGTCACATTTTGGGTCAACTTTTTGACCAGAAATCACATTTTCCAGTTTTTGCAATAGTTCAACGAGCCAGCCATACTTACAATCACTACATGAATTCACTCTAAAATTATAAATGTCTGAATTTATAATTCCAATTTCTCCAAGTCTCTCTAATTCAGTGTGTAACTTTTGATATTTACCTTATCAGCCATTTTGAGGTCAACATCTGTCTTAATCAGATCCCAGTTGCCGAAACCGTGCTCATAGATGCCAAGCAGGAGTTGAATGTCATCCGGCAGATCCCAGTCCACATCAAAATGGGCGACCTTGACCCTGCCTGTCAGCTGGAACCTGTGGGAAACCGTGTGCTATGAGATTTACTCGGCAATACAGACTGTAACACACCTTTTTTGTAACATATTATATTGATTCCTCTATTTGAAGCGCTATCTTACTTATTTCTCTCAGACGGATTGGAGGGCACTGCTTTATGCAGTGGCTCAAACTCGTCCTCGTGCTGGATGATGGATTTGGCGTTGACCTGCACTCCAGAGATCTTGATATTGATTCCTCGCCGCTTCCCAGGACCTTTGGCTGAAATGAATACATGCATTATTTTAAAGCCTGGAAATAATTGGGGGGGAAAAAGAAAAGTGAAATCCTCATACCTTCCACAGGGTTCTCCTTGACGTGTTCCTCGTGCTCCTGCACTGCAGTCACACAGCTACTATGAATCAGTTCACCAAGTCTCTTTAGGTCTGCTATGGATTTGTCTACCAGCTCAGAGTCTCGAGCGATCGCCTCTAACCTGAAGACAGGAACGAGCACTTGAGTCTTGCTTGGAAAATACATCGGCATTGGATGAATATGTAAATCAGTAATATCAACAAGATAGTGTGCCATCCATTGCCTATGTCCATTTGCTTTTCCAAAAGGCCTTATCTCAGGAAGGCCATATAACAAAGTCAGAAAAAAAAATTGACGGAATTGATACTGGAAGAGAAAAACAGTAGTGGGACACCTTTAAATGCCATTTAACAATATGCTTACCTTTCAAGTGGAGACCCAAATTTCTTGTATGCCTTGATAAACCTGTTGGTGATATCCGTATTAATACTTTATGAATTAGGTTCATTGAAGGGCAGAACACTTGACCTTACTAGAGCACAAAAAGAAAATCTGCTAAGAGAAAACTTCACCTGCGGATCTCAGCATCAGTAAAACCGTCCACGTTGTTTTTCCGGGCTCGAGGTCTGCCTCTCCTCTTTGGCTTTCTATCATCGTCGCTGTCGTCCGTCTCGCTCTCGGAGCCCGAGGAGCGGTTCTTCAGCTTGGAGCCCACGTCGCTATCGCTATCGTTGGCCTGAGCCTGAAAGGCACAAGAAGCAAGAGTGTGTTAATAATAACAGCGTAATTAGATAGAATACAGTAGAATTTAGTTAATGGGCCAACAACATTTTCACTGTCCCGTGTGACTCTAGAAATCGTCCTTCTACCCTTTTGTTGGAGCTCCTGCTCCTGGGCAGCATGAAGATGTCCTCCATCTCCCGCTGCTTCTCTTCCTCCTCAATTTTGCGCCGCTGCTCCCCAGGAATAATATCTTCCCAGTCGCGCACGGCTCTCTCTTCTAATTCTGGAGTGGGCTCCTCCATGCTGGAGAAATTAGCCACCTTCAGCAAAAGGAGGGAGCGAAAACAATAACAGGTTAAAAGGGAGCAATGAAGTCATCAGTCACTGATCTTTGATTTCAAAAGGTCAAGTCAAAGTCAACTCTAGTATACCTTGAACTGAGAGAGAAGTTCGTCCGTGGCACTTGAGCCCAGGTCACTTTCCCTTGTTTCAGCCAATCTCAGGATCTCATCAATATCCATCTCCTACGGAGAGAAATGCAAAAGAAATACAAGATAAATTCCATTTTAGGTCTCATACTATGCGACGGACGTTTAATACGAAATGGTTTAGTCGTTGTCATACCTGTGGTTCAGACTCCTCCCCCTCTGCCTCTTTGAAAAGTTCCTCTGCACCAAACTTCAGAATAGCAGTCAGCTCTTCTTTGTTGAACGGGTTCGAACTGTGAGGAAACGGCAATGCTAAAAACGCACACAGCTTCAACTTCATTATAAAAAAAAAAAAACATTGTTCGTTTTTAACATCTTACTTAGTGGTTCCTGAGTTACTGTCCAGCACAGTTCGACCAGTGGTGTCCATTCTCTGAATGACAAGATGGTCCAGAACCATCTTCTTTTTTGCCCTCTCAATGATGTCCTCCTCCACTGTGCCTTTGGTGACCAGTCGGTATATATTCACCTATACAGGACACCCAGAGTTATGTATTCATACAATAAGCTTACTAATTAGGCAGCATATCTGTAACAATGGCAGTGGACCTCCGTTGGTTATTACCTGCTTCTTCTGGCCGATCCTGTGAGCTCTGGCTTGCGCCTGCAGGTCGTTTTGAGGGTTCCAGTCTGAGTCAAAGATGACCACAGTGTCTGCTGAGGCCAAGTTGATCCCCAAACCTCCAGCTCTGGTGGACAACAGGAAGCAGAAGTCCTACAAAACAGATGAAACCGTCAAACCGGTTTCAGATCATTTATTTGACAATTTTAGTCATATTTATTGACCAGCATCTGCTGAACATATTCGTGGAGCGAAAACTATCCACCCTTTACTGTAGATACTTTTTTGAGATAGCAGTAATCAAACAATTGTGGGAAATGCATTTGACAAGAATATTGATTCTAATAATGATAATAATGTATTCACTGAAGACTGAACTCATTTTCCAAACTTTGAAACTCTCGTAGGAATTTTAAAATCATTACAGCACTAGGGCACATACCTCTGAGCCTTCTGCATTGAAATGGTCAAGAGCTTGCTTTCTGATTTCTCCCTTTATGGAACCGTCCAATCGCTGAAGAGGGAGAGAAGCAAACAGAGAGATCCTCAGCAGCTCTTTGCCATACAACAATAGGATCATTTAAATCCCAACGCACCCCTGTCCATATGCTCAGGCGGATCACAGCAGAATATCACAAAGACAAAGTCAGCAAAAAACAACCCGAGTCAAGGGACTTGCAGGAGTCCAGCTGGTCTTCAGTGGTAAAAAAAAGATATAAGATGATATAAATAACTACATGGACTCCTTGCCTGGCCGAGTATGCGTGCAACAACACTGAAATATGATTCTCATCCGAGTCACACCGGCCCAGCACAACCGCCCTAAAAAGCCTCTTCACTGTAAACACCAATGACGACATAGCTGGTTGGACAAAATATTGGGAGTCCACATAGACTGCCCTGTGTGAGCATGTTCCCTTTAGAGCAGTAGACCTTTGTGCTGCTGATCTGTGCAAACTTTGCAAGCAGTAAATTCTGCTTAAATAATCCTTGGGGCATTCAAAACCTCATATCAGGTGGTACTGATTTGTCATCACTCAGACACAGAGCGGGGAAAAAAAATGTTGCCTTCACGACACAAGTTGTCGTATGAAATACGCAAAGTTGTGAAGAACCGTACCTGGAACGGGTAGCGGTTCTTGGCGAGGTATTCAGCCAAAATGTCCAGCATTCTGACCATCTGGGAGAAGATAAGGACTCGGTTGCCTCTTTCTCGGAGTCTGGTCAGAAGCTTGTCCAGCAGCACCAGCTTCCCACTGCCTTTCACTAGACTCTGCGACATAGAAGTTTGGAGTAATGACAGAAAAAATTAAGATCTCGGAAAAAACCTGTTGGCACTATTTTGTTTTCTTCCATGTTCAATCACAAGTGGTTTCCTTTACAGAGCCGAGTCAAACCCCGAGGTAATACTCGGGGCAAAAGTGGATTCACAATGCAACCCACCTGCAGGTGTTCCTTTTGCGTTTCATTGTCTAGGTCATCAGGCTGCTTAATGAGGAAACTATGGTTGCAACACTTTTTGAGCTCCATAACAATATTCAGGAAGCCGGAGGAGCTGCCTCGAGTGCCTTTGGAAAGAGCTTTGTAATTCCTTGTTAAAATCCACCTGGAAATACACAAATTAGGTTAATGGGGAAAGAAAATGCCGCAGTCGCAAGAGTGTCTTATGTGAAAGAGATGCAGCAAAACTGAAATAAAATCCCACTTGTAAAATTGTTTCTGATGTGCAGTCATATCTACGCGGAGGATCTGCTCCACCTTGGCCGGCAGAGATTTTTCCACATCTTTCTTGACACGACGAAGAAGGAAGGGCTCGAGGACCTTGTGGAGACTCTGGTAACCGTTGTCCCTTCCTTTCCCATGTTCATCCTCAAAATCCTCCCAGGAGTCGAACCTGTAGTGCACCACGGAAAAATATGAAATAGGTAACTCGTATCTGTCTGGAATTCAAACTGACGCTTTGATTCACCTTCATATGCATCATCTTAACCAGGGCTTACTTGTCAGGCATGAGGAAGTGCAACAGGGACCAGAGTTCTTTGAGAGAGTTCTGCAGCGGAGTGCCAGTAATGAGGAGTCTGTGGTTGGACCTGAACTCCATTAAAGTTTTGTACAGAAGTGAGTCATCGTTCTTCAGCCTGTGGGCTTCATCCACGCCCAGGAAGGCCCAGTTAATGTTCCCGAGCACACCCTGGGGACAAATGTACGAGTGTCGAAAGTTATCGTTTCTGTTCAACATAACAAGTGTTCAACACATGATAGAGCGTGCACATTAAATGTGATGCATTTTTGCACTCACCTTGTCTTTCAGAAGAATCTCATAAGTGGTTAACAGTGCATTGAAACGAATTCTTTTTGTCTGATGGTTCACCCACTCATAGTCCCGGATCTACAGATAATGACAACAAAAGTAGGCTATATTACAGACCCTGAAGAAGCCACATTCAAATTAACAACAACAACGATGATAATAATGATGATGATAATGATGATAATAATGATGATAATGATGATGATAATAATAATAATAATAATAATAATAATAATAATAATAATAATAATAATAATAATAATAATAATACAAGCTACCCTTTTCCTGCTCATGACATCACCCAAGTAGACGACAACATTCATATGTGGGGCCCAGGTGTCAAATTCCCTCTGCCAGGAGGTGAGCGTGGACAAAGGCACCACCACTATGAAGGGTCCGTAGAGTTGATGCTGGTTGAACAGGTAGGACAGGAAGGAGATGGTCTGGATTGTCTTTCCCAGTCCCATCTCATCGGCAAGGATAACGCTATTGCACCTTTGGTGGAAGAGGATCAGAGCATTATTTACTTTCTTAACCAACCATTTTTTTTTTTTTTTTTTTGCATATAGCATATCCACGACCGATATACACAGTGTATTTATGAGCATGCTACCTGCACCAGGAGTGGGCCAGCCAGTTCAACCCATCAAGTTGATAATCTCTCAGCTGAAGATTGTCATCTCCAATATACGAAGGCTGTTTCTTCAAGGGAACAAATCTTGGCCTTTGTTTTAACACCTGAAACAATGACATAAAAGAATAGTCAGAACATTCAACAAAAAAGCAATGGTGTCAATTTCTTTTTTTTTATGAATCCATTTTAAAATAAAGATAAAGGCCATTTTACCTTGCAGTCTTTCGAGGGGACAGTTTTGTTTGAGCTTCGGTTCAGGAAGCTGTCTATGCATGGTTGAAACTTCTTCTTAATCAAAGCTCCGTCTTCCCAGCTGCACTCTGAATAGGGCAACCCCATCCACTTACAGAGATACTCTGGCTCATCGGAGGATGGTGTCTTGTGACTATGACCTTTGTAAATCAAACAAAAAAATATTATTGGACAAATTATTCTGACAAAATGTTTAGTGAAAAATGAAGGTGGGGGACTTACAGGGAAAGTCAGACGACCCTGGTGTCTTTCCTGTTTTTGTTGCTGTGAATAATAACATTAATTTTAGTGTGACCTCACTCCAATAGGCAGTCCATATATATAAACATACTCATGAAAACAACAGAAACGTTTCTTGATGACATCTTACCGATGACACGCTCCACAATTTGAAACTGCTTGTTCAAGTCAGAAGTTAGCTCCTGTTGGCAGTTATAAAACTCGACATCCTCTGGGGAAGCCCTTCTCAGCCTGCCGACGAGCACAACAAGGATTAAACAGTGAAACTTACTAAAAAAAGAGACACGTTTGCAGAACCGAAGGCGGATGCAGAGAGAAAGGTTTTCACCATGAATTGAGCTCTTCGCTTTTCCTCTTATAGTTGTCCAGTTTCTTCAGTCCCTTGACCTTTTGCTGCGTCAGAGAGTCCATGCTCTCCCATGTGTTGTGGATGTACGACCAGTCCTTCCACTTAATCAGATACTGAGTCTCCCCCTCGTCATTTTCAGGGTCGAAGCCTTCACACGGGTCCCCGTTTTCCTCTACAGCATACATAGTGGTGGCAGCCCCAGTGACTAAAATAACAAAAGAATTATAATAAAATGTAGACTGTGCCAGAATGTTTATTTTCATAATGAAAGGGAAAAGATGCATCACCTCCTTTTTTGCCTATCCTGTTGTCCATGACCTTCTCGATTGTTTCGCTGTCATCGTCCTGCTGGTCTTCCCCGGCGTCGCCTGTCATTTCAATCAGGTCGTCAGAGTCTGTTTCAAAGTCGTGTTGGTCCTCTTTATAACTGTAACATGACAGAATGACAGAAAATAACAGTCAGTGTACAGTTGAGAGGTTTATCCATCAATCAAGTGACTTTTTACTCCTGGCTGTGATGGCAAAACCATCAGCTGTAACATGAAATCAAGGAACGGCTTTTATTTTAAAAGATCATTGTATTTTTGAATTTGGGCCAACTTAGACATTGTGAAAAACAACTGAAACATGAATCATGTTACTGATGGGAGAGGCAAGTGATAGACACTAATCAGCCACAACGTGAAAACATGTTACCGGTTTTCATTTTGTGGCTGGTGAGTGTATGTCTGCAATTTGATAAACTATACTAAATGTCCCTACCTTATACTTTGGTAGAAAACAATTAACCCAACAAAAACCCAAAACATAATACTTTGGGTCTCAAAATGCACCTTTTGACTTTTGTTGCGCCTCTTCGTCGAGTCTGCCTCTTCGGAGTGTCTTCCTCATCGTCATCATCATCATCATCCTCCTCGTCGTCGTCATCATCCTCATCCTCTTCACCTGATGACTCAGCTTTCCTGGACTTTCTTCCTTTCTGGGAGAGTGCCTTTTTGACAGCTGAGGATTTGGTCTGAGGTCTGTAAAAAACATTGTTAAGCACACTAACATTCAACACTTAGAAATAAGGAAAGGTCTCTGGCTTTCAACAGACCAGCCTTCAGCCACATATTTTACAATTTGATAAATAATGTGTTTTAATGATTGCATTCATTTGATATTTTAGACTGGATGTTTAAAACATAATTCCAAATGATTCCGGTGTATATTTTTACTCTACAGTAACTGAAAAATGTGTACTCAAATTTCAGCTCACACAATATGGAATGATAAGTGGGTAGCTGTTGGAGGGCCAGGATTCGCTAAACTCTTACCTTCGAGCAGAAAGTCGTCTGGATCTAACTTTTTTCTCTTCCTGCTCACTGTCTGTACTGTTGGAAGCCTTCTCCTCCTCATCATCATTCTCCTCATCCTCTTCATCATTTGAGTCATCATCTTTCCAGATATTTCTTGCAACAAAGAAATGCCACAAGTTCACCCTCAAGGCCCATCACTGCTTGAACCTAGAATCATACTTTGATGAAATACTGGCCATGTGGTGTTGAGCACAACCCAATTCAATTAGAGAACACTCACTTATCTGCCCAATCAAATTTGATCCTAATAAAGATCACCTGACCCATTCTGAACAGATACCCATTTAAAAAAAAGCATACAATGATTTCAACAGGAGCATTCACTGACAACCAAACGACACAAACATGAAGATTTCAAATCTTCTAAACAAAGAAGGGTTTTATGGCGTGTCTCAAAATGGGAGAATTCAAACGCATTCAAAAGGACATGGTGCAGTACGAGCAAATAAATGAGGATAAAGAAAACAACCGAAATAATAAATGAATAATAATAATTCATAGAAAAGGTGCAATCATTAATACTTACCCCTTTTTCTTCGAACGGGATGTTTTTCTCTTCGGACTTTCACTCTCAGAGCCACTGCTGCCCTATAAATACAGTCAGCCGATATTTATTGAAGAACTCTTTTTGCATTAATGTACCAGCACTTCCACTAAATATTCACTAGATGGCAGAAGAAGCTAGATTACACAAACTAAAGGATTTAGCGGCATGGCCGCATATGGTTTATCATATCAAGTGCCATCCGAAGTAGGCAACTGGACTGATTGAAGATTTCTCTCGGATGAGAGGTGAAAAGATGAAACGTCTTCAAGAAATCTTCAACCAGTTACCTACTTTGAATTGCACTTGATATTACCATGACCTAGATGACTGAGAACCTCCACAGACATGGTTTATCATCCTTCTATTGGTTCATTTTCGAAGCTATTGATAACACATGCTTACCCCAGCTCCAATGTTTAAACGGGCCGGTTCCTGTCTACTGCGGTTTGACCTCCTGACCCCATACACATCTGGATGTTCTTCCCACATCTGTAATCAAAGAAGAGCTGAATAGAGAGTGCAACATGTTTTTCTTCTACTATACACATAATGCATCCCACTTTTGTAAAGGGCTACAATAAACAATAAAGAAAATGTAATTGATTAGTCATTTACATCAATTTACATCGATATAAAAGAGATGCTGCAAACATTCTGAACTAAAAACTGTAACTCGGGATTTTAGCTTTTTTTTCTTGAAGAAAACCTTAAGTTATTAAAAACAAAAAAATAGCTTCTATTATTTTCTTATAATTATCAATTGCCCAAAACTGTTTCTGAATCAGATTAAAATATTTTTTGTTATACACATGATCTAGTATCATTGTGATTTGCAGTTGATACATTATTTCAGACCAACAGGAATATTTAATAGATTTTATTATTTTAACATTTTTATGAATGTGTCTCTTGATATCTTACCACCACTCAAAACATGGTTAAAATCTGATTTCAGCTATCGTTTATTACAATATTTTTACTAAATGTGTTTTATTTGGCACATTTCCAAAAGGTATCACAATACATTTTCATACTGGAACTGTGACACAATTACAGTTTAAAAAATATGTGAATATTGCTTAAGCAAAACTACCATAGCATTGGGTGCAACTCTGTCGCATGTGAAACCTTGGTAATCTCATAAAGACCTTAATTATACAGACAGCGTTAACCCCTCTTAGTGGACAAGAAGAATAATCCGCTCTGGAAAGAACAAGTCACCACAGATAGCGTGGATACCTCTCTAAAGTTTGTGACCTTTACCTTTTTTACATCTGCCAGACGCTCCTTCTTTTTAACGGGCTTGTCTTTGACTTCTGCAGTCGTCTGCTGTGATTTGGAGCCTGTGGATTCGCAGTCTGACTCTGAGTGACTCTCTGACTCAGAGGAGCTGTTTGACTCAGAGATTTGGGATCTCCTCCTCTCACTGCCATGTTCGCTCCCTGACTGACTTCCTGAATCCGAAGCGGAGTGGTTGGATTCCTCTGAAGCTGAATTGCTACAGGAAAAAGGAAATGTTTGTACTTTTGAGTGTATTCATATAAACACATGTATGCTGAGATGAGGCTTATATAACATTTATGTGCACGCTTGTATAACTCGGCAAGAAAGTTGAGCCGATAGACACGGCTACTTAAAAATGCAAACTTTAAGTGCACACAATCTCACTAGGGCATTGAGATAAGTACAGGAGCTTGATATATGAGTCAATCATGGCTCTATGCTGGTAAAGAAACAGAAAATTCATAACATCATGTGACATTGTCCTTACTCAGCTAACAGTCTAATTATCACATCATTCTCACTAAGACACATTGATCCACTTAAGCTTTTGAGCTCATTCTTAATATCAGCATCTTTGGAACCCTCATGCAGGTTATGGCCCTGAAAATACAGGTTTGACATTTCACAAATAAGAGCAAAATATCAGAGGAATAAACACATTCCAAGTCCATCGGATTTGTAAATTGAAAAACACGTGATTTAAATAAGATGGATAACTAAATGTTACAAATGAAGCTTCAAACGTGTTGGGACCTGCTAGAAAACAAGATGCAGTACCTCTGTCTGGACACATGAGGGAGCGATAAGTATTTAGAATAAATCACAGTGCTTGACGTGGGTTATTTTTCTTTAGAAAATTATAATTAATATAGTTTACCACTAATTACAAATATTGGGTGTTTCAGAAAACGCTTTCAACAGAAATTTAAAACATATTTATAGGTTTTAATATATGAAAAAGAAAAGTAAATGTCCGTATTCAGACGTGTTCATTATTTCCATAGCTTTAGATATAAAAATTAAGTGGCCACATGGGTTAACTGGTGTGCAGTAAACACAAACAACGTGACTGATTGCAAGATTTCACGGTTTGCTCCATCCACAGCGTCTTGTTCGAACTCGGAAGTACATGGGCCATTTTGTTTTAAGAGAGGTCAACAGTGGGAGGGACTTGGAAATTATCTCAAATATTACTGGGTGACACGTTGCTAGGTGGAAGGCTAACCAATGGATGCGCGTGGTGTGCAGGCTTTACCGATGTCCCAACGCTTCCTGTTCCTCCTCCATGTAGTTCTGAGCAGAGTTTAAATACAGAAAAGTGAGCTAGCTGGGCACACAAAGCAAGGGCCATTTTGAGACTCAGGAGAGCATGTATACAGTACTAAATACGTAAGGTTTCTCCACTTCTCCATTTTCCCAAAGTCTCCACATTTTCTGTTGCTCATTGTGCTTTGCATTCCCACAATGCTCATATATCTGTATAAAAAAGTTGAGCTGTCATCAATAGAAGTGGACATATTCCACCCAAAGCTTAAAATACTAAAATGGCTGCCATAATACCACACATTAAAAAAAACTACAAGTGTGTTATAATCTGCTGCAATGTACTTCAATGTACAGTGATATGCTATGAGGGTGATTATTAATATTAGCAAATAAGTATGCAAAGGCATAGTTCATATAAAATGTCTACTCTCCAGATCAGGCTGCATTATTTTTTGTGAAAACATGAACTTGGATGTAGAATTATTGGTGCAATAACTACAAACCATCTGGGTTACTTTTCTTGTTGAAATGACAGTTGTTTCTGCATCCCTGCATTATCCTGACACAATGCAAATTATCTGATATTAGCTTTTAAATCATCTTTATTGATCAAAATGTTATGTTTCCACTTGATTGTGATTATTGAAGAGTTGCCTGGGATAAATACACAAATGTTTACATTTTATATTAAGAAAAGCAGGCAATATTGTAAAAAAAAAACTGTCATCACATATTGCAGTCTTGAGCAAAGGGACGTTATAATCTACCGAAAAACAATTAAGATTATTTAACCATACAATTCTCTTCATAATAAGTGACTGACACAATTGTTTTAAATAACACCCTGATCACCTAATAACTACAATTTAATTTAGACAGAGGTGCCTATGAAACATCTGGAATTTTAATATGACAGTATATTTTGTGTGAGGCACCAACACTGAAAAAACATTTTGTTTTAGTAAAGTTTGGTAAAAGCAACAAGTCAGCCTTAATTATAAACAACCATCATGTGTCAGGGAAAAAATTAATGTCAACTGACCACTCAGAAAAAAAGAAATCAACATTTTAAAAATAACTGTTGCCTGAAAACAAATATAAATCTAAAGGAAAAATGTGTATTACTTCATAATGTAAACACTGACATAACTTAAGACACGAAATAAGTTTAAAGATGGTTTTACTTATCACCCTATACCATAAAAATGTATTAACATAAACATGTTAATTAAGGGTTTTAATGAGGATGAATAACCAGGTTAAAGATGAGCTGGATCTCCTGCCACAATCAAAAAGTTTGAACAGGTTCAGATAAAAAAAAGTGTATTCATAAAATAATAAAAAATAAACGCTACTTGCTATTTGATTTCAGGACTATTTACTAACGTTTAAGTACGTTACAGCTAAAACAAAGAAGTTATTGTGTAAGATTGAATAAAAACGAAACCACAACGTTGATAAAATGGTGCAATGCAGTACCATCTGGTAAGACAAGGTCATAATTCATAATAGTGACAAAACATCAAACATTTGCATCACATAATAGAGGACAAATGAGCTTTTCTGTGGTATAACACACGCATCTTGTTGTCAGTGATCTCTTAACATAGGCCTGAAACCTCAGTATTGAGTTAAGAAATGGAAAGGAAAATAAGGGTGTGGCTATAAAACAATAGCAAGGTCATTCACGACAGTGGTTCACTTCATCAAAAAACAGGTCCCAAATGTATACACAGGTGATCAACCATGCTTGAAAAGGTAAACAATCGAAAACAAATATGGAAAAGGTTGAAAAAAAAGTACAAGGCTCATACCTGGATGCATTGCTTTGGGTCGATCCCTCATCCTCTTGTTTTTTACTTTTGTTCTTCATCATGATAATATCCTGAAAATCGCTGATCCTTTGTCCGGGTATTTACTGTCCAAAAGTTACAGGAAGCACGAACTATCATATAGGTCCAACAAGATTGCATTTGCAGTAAAAGCCCAGGCGGTGCGACATGAGTAAAGAAAAAGATATTAAATCTGAAGATTCGAAGATCATTAACAACATTGCTAATTTCGATCTAAGTTGAAGATTTGACAGGTGTCATTGCAATAAGTTAAATAGCCATCGCTATAGCCTTTCTATATAGCCCAAGGATCAAGACGCATGCAATTAATTGTAACTGCGTCATCAAATGGAGGATTACCAAAATTAGATCTAAGAATGAAAAAAAAAACAATCCACTATGAACTACACAAAATGTTCACACCGATTCAAAATAAAGAAAGGTGGTAGCTTATAAATGAAATATTAGCTTCGTGTTCGTTCGTTCACAGTTTAAATATTTATCCGAGACGAATATGAATAAACTGTAAAAAAAATAATAATAATAATGCTGATAACATAATTAATTACAAGAAATCGACTTGTTGTTAAGTGCTTAAAGGCCTTTAAAGTATTCCTCTACTGTCAGACACAGAGCAACAGAGGCGAGACGCACACTAAAAATGGAGGCGCTCCATGGCTGCCAGTGCCCAGCATAGAAAACAACGACAAGCACTCCCCCCGCACAGACAGCTCCAAAAGCTCGACAAATGTGCCCGCAAAACAGCCCAAATCTCCAATATTTCCACAAAAACAACGATCGCAACACAAAAGCATCCAAATGTGTTCAAATCTGAGAGTTCTCAACCGAAAAACAAGCACGAGAATCGGTCGGACGAAAGCCCATGGCACCCTTCCCTAGGCTCAGCCGCCATCATCTAGAGCTCCGTACTAGCTCTGAAAGCTATGCCTTTGATTGACGGTATTTCCATTTACCCTACACTCAGGTGATGTTAAGGCCCACCCCCTTTATTTTGTTTAAATGTTGCACTAAATTAATTAATATTCATTCTCAGCCATTTGACACAAGTCTAAAAGGAAAAAAAACTTTCTTCCGACTTCCTAAAAGGTTGAAAACCCAGAGAAGAGGTTGGAAGAAATATATATATATATATTGTAGCAGTTGCATCACTTCCTGCTTAGACAGGAAAGAGAACAACCAGGGGCCATTTTAGAGAACCTTTGGAAACCATTTCTGTCACACCAAAAGCCTTTCATAAATACATCGCAATTTCCAAAAACATGTGTGTCAGTCTTTAAATTGATTGAAGGTTTTCCAATGGGAAAAAAATCCCTTTATCACAAATCTGTCGGGATTATACAATTTCCTTTGAAAAGCAAAAGTCCAGTAAAAGTAAATTACTTATAGATTTATGAAACCACTACAAAGCTTATGCTAGCTCCTTAACACATAGGTAAACGTGACAATGTCAATACAACCAAAAATGTCTGTTAATATGGATTCATTATAATAAATTCAATCGCCTAACTCAATAAAACGCCAAAGCATTACGCCAAATATTGTCTTCGATTTATAGCTAATGAAACAAAGCCAGGGATAAAAAATACGAGGATATAGATTTTATTTAAAAACACCATTTGAATATCAAATGTACAAAGGCTGTTTTTTGTTTCCCCAAAACAACATTGCAACAAGTCCACTACATAGCCTGCGAGGGTGTTCCAGTGTCCATGTTGTTGTCAAAAATCAAAATATCAAAGTCCAGTCAAAAGTAATGGTTCATCTCGTCAACATTTGGCAAATCACTTGCAATCTTCACGTTAAACAACGTTGTCTCCACTTCAGTAATATCCAGTTGAATGGGGGTCTTGATAGGATAAAAAAGAAGGAAAAGTTTTAAGGCCACAGTGCAACTTAAATAAATAATAATTTGACTGCCCAGCAGCTAAAGAAGACATGCTTAAGTGTACTTAAGTTACGACAATTTAGTAACAGACTAAGCTAGCTTTTAGTTGTGTGTGCTAGCATTGAGAAAATGCACAATTTTCTTAAACAGAATAGTTTTTTTTTTTTTAAGGGATTTCTTTTGTCATTATAAGTCACACCTGCATATGTGAGGGTAGCTACAGATTAAATGTGTGATTAGCTGCAGCAATTAAAACAGTAAGGATCCATGTTTGATGTACTAAATTCTCAACAATTATGAAACTCTAAATTGATGTTTCACCATGTTTGATGAATTGAAAATAAACTGAAACTAATGCAATTAAGTGCAAATTCATTACCTTACCACCAGGGGCATGATGAGTTCAAACATAGGTTAATGGTGTTTTGTGTTCAAAGGAAGTTATGCTACAGCTGTCACGTTATAAACAAAATTGACATAAAAACAACTGAAGATGTGAACAAGCAATGCTGTTATCAGAAAAAGATGCATTGCCTTAATTGGAAGAAAGATTACGGTTGACCAAAGGACATGACTGACCCAAAGTTGGACAACGTGATAGCTCGGAATAATTACTAAAGCAACCCTGGTAATTAGCTTACATAAAAAACAAACATTTGTTATAGCTAAAACAAGGGCAAAAGAAAGGGGCCTTGGGCAAAAAAGGAACATTTTGCATTTCTTGGAGAAATTGAAATTCTGAGAAAAGTCCAATGGTTGCAACACAGCCTACGTCCACATAAAGCCACGATAAAAGTTGTTTGTAATTTACCTAATAGTTTTACCTAAAAATTGTTAATTGTGAAACTTTTAAGTCACTTTTACAAACTTCCCCTATGTTTAAGCACTTAACCTGCTGCAGCCTAGCGCTTTAGCTAGGCTTTAGAACCAACGGTGAATGGCAACATTACATCTTCCAGATAAATGTGTCAACGAGGTTGACAAATAATTGGCGGGAGGTATGCTCCACCTCTTTTGACGTTTTAATGGGGGTAAAGATAACATTCATATAGTCTCTAGAAATGTGACTTTTTAAGGGATCAGAACAGATGTGAATACACATTCAGGTCAAACATACAAAATAAACTTACAGGGCTGTCTTCTTGTACTTCAAAATTTGAAAATGTTCATACAGGCACACGTCCCCTGTAAAGAGATAAGGAACACATCAGACCCACACAAAAATAACAAATAAGTAGATCATAGTCTGGGTGTTCAAAGTTATAAATGTGTGTATTGTGAGAAAATAAATGTTTTCTCCATGCTCCAACAATGGATTAGTAGCCAATGACTTTTAAACTGAATGCTGGAACCTAATTTAAGGTTATGCAAATATAAAGCAACTGTTATTAAGGTTCTCAATATTGCAATATTGTGGGGCTGAAAAAATACTATGGGGAGTCACAATTGCTGAGACTTTAAAAATGCATGTCATCAAATCAAGCAATTTACAATGCTGTGTGGTTTGAATGTGTGTTCTTTCAGAAAATATCTAGCCAAATGCATTGTGATAAAACAACTGCTGCATGTTTTTACAGCCTTTTGTTATACTTTAAAGAAAAAAAAAAGGGAAAAATATATTTAGAGAAGGCCGCCAAAAAGATAGCTTTTTTATTATTGGGCAGTAATAATAAGACCGTATTATTAATATTTGCACAATTTTACTGAATTATTGACCACCAATTTCTGTTTTCAAATTGAGTGTATAAATGAAATCAGTATTGTATTATGTGTGCCTATTTATTTAATACTTTATTCATAGTTATTTTACTACCATTATTACAGACCTATAAACTGAAAATGTTCCAGAAAAAGATACAACATGTCTAATATTTTCCACCCCAAGATTTTAAACGGGTAAGGGCTAATTTGGTTTAAAAAAAAAAGATTTAGGTTTGCAAAAACGATTTTTTATACGAAATCAAATCATAGTCTTCCATTTGTCTGTAATTTGGGAAATTAGAGAATTTTAACCATGTGTCACAAAGCAGTGACATGGAAAAACAACAATTAATAGTGCAAATCTAAAGAAACAGGTTGCATTTAATGTTTAACTTGAGTTGAAAATATGGATATTGATCAAATTCATTTAATATGATTCTCCAGGATGCCTTGAATTAAATAACTATTTGAGTAAGTAACCCCGTAAAATGTTATCTATACAGAAAACACCTTCGAAAATGTTAGTTAAGAGTACTGATGCATATGGTAGAATATCAGATAACAATGTCCTCATTGTGACTTCAGGTTTTAACGTATAAAAAAGATTTAAGTTATCTTTGCCACCCATGTCAAACTTTACGCCTCGATACAACTTTTTAAGCAGAACCCTTAAGGGCAGATACAACATCCTAGCTGCAAAAATGTACCCTTATATATATTTGGATCATAAACCCGTGTCTTTGAGAAAATTATTTTTAATACAATTTAAATGTACTTATTGTTAAGTGGTTTTGAGTTAATTGTAAATGCTTAAAAGAGTTAGCTAGCAAGCTACACAGTTAAGTGTGCACTTAAAACACAAGGAAATACTAATCAGGAAGAGATCCAAACACAAAATGTGTGTTTTACGCGGTATTTCTTACTTTCTAAACACTATTTTAATTAGTATTCACAAATTCACAATTTGGTTTACAAATGTTGTGTTTGTTTGACATATTATACACTAGGGGGCAATACTAACCATCCTTTAGAAATAGCTGCCATTAAATTAGCATAGCAGCAAGCTCTTAACATAATCATGCACACACGTTTGTGTATTTAGCATCATCTGCATGGCTAAAATCAGACATATAAATTATACTTACAAGTCACCACTGTAGTGGAATGAACCAAATCTTTTGTTTTACGACTCCATGATGACACTCACTCCTTCAAAACAGAAAAATTTGAGTTTAGAAAGGAAATATGTTTACAGCACACCCTACTGGCAACGTCTATTTGGCAGTACAGACAACGCACAGACAACGCTTGTACACCTGCTAAAAACACTGAAAGCATGATAAACATACCATGTAGCTTGGGAATGATGGCCTTCTTTGACACAAACTGCGTAACATCATGTAGAATCTGCAAATTTTCAAAAAACAATATGTATTTTAGCCACCATACTTAAGAGAAACAACTTTTCATAGAACATGGAATCATACATGTATGATTTTCTTTAATACATTTCAAGAATGTTCCAGGGCTTATTAATATGTTTACAAACCTGAAATGTGTTTTACATTATCGGTTAAGAAAATATTTTGAGTATGCATGTCTTCTTGGCTCAAAATACAATTAAACGTTTCTTTTACAATGACATCCGATTGATGACAGCTTATAGAGAACATTTAGTCATGTGCAGGATTTACTAATACATCTCTATTTAATTTTGAATTCGTTTTTAGGGTTTTCTGAGATTAATAATTTCACTAAAGCTTTCTATCAAAATGTTTCTTAACATTTCTTAAATGTGCCATGTAACATGGAAATACAAGATTAAAGTACAGTACTTCAAAGGGTTAAAAGCCAACACCCTAATGTGTTTTTCAAAAAATATATAGGCTTTTATCACATATATAACCTTAAACTGATAAACATTACAGTTTAAATGTAGTGTCTAGTTTTAAGAGATTTTGAAATACTATATTTTGAGCATTTAAACAATGTGTCACATTTGTTTTAACCATGTTTAAAATAATACGTTTTAAGGAGCTAACACTCGACTGAATTGTGTCATAAACTACACGTGTATACTCTGTGGTAAGGCAAAGTGGAAATTATAGACATTTATATTATTTATTTAAAATTAATAATACTATGAAAAAACAAAAAAAAACAAATCTACTTATAAACAAAAAAAATGCTCAAGACAGATGTACTGACGCCAGTAAGTGTTAATGCCAGGTTCAAAAATCGAATTACTTGCTTATTTTTGTGGATTTTGTCGACCAAATTCGCATAGGGGGCATTTGCCCTTTCAAGGACAAAGCAAATATTAAATGCGTAGGTTGAAATAACTCGATATAGGTCGAGAATTAACGGACTCGACCAAACGTAAGCTGGCTCAAATCGAAATAGAAGTGGCAAAAATGTGAATTCCGTCGACCGAAACGAAATTAAACGCATTTTCAGCCGTGTAGACCGTTTTCTCCTTTTCGCTGACATCACACCATGGCCATTTTTACAACGCTGCGCCTGACAGTCGTCCTTTCCACCATATTGCCATCCGCCCTGGATTTGTCTTTAACTGCTACGAGAGGAAAGACGGAGGTTCTTACCCACGGTCCAGGCCACGGTCGCCTATGCCCCGTCGTCCAGCCTGGCCGCCGTCGTGTTTTTGTCCGGTTTGGCCCGTTTCTTTGGCTGTTGGAGACGCATGGTTGCGTCCTTCCTCGTGCTCCTGTGTGTGTTGTGTGTCTGCCTCCTCCTGCCTGAGCTGATCCTGTCGGCGGCTCTGCCCACTTCCCTCGCAACGTAACACAAACTCCACCACTTCCTCCACACCGCGTCACAACGTTTTTTTCCTTTTCCCCCTTTTTCAATGTTTCGTCAACAGAACCTAAACTTAGTATAGGAACAGTAACAAACAACTGTACATTCAAACATATGTGTGGTTTGTTTGATCATCAAATCTTCCTATTGATGTTTATTCTAAACAGGTTACCCACGTGACCTTCTGTTTTAAAGAAAATATAGATATATGCAGAAGTTGGCTAGTAAAAGAAAAATGAATTGTGTTGAATGAACAATTGCCAATTATTTGTTTGATTAACACATTGACCCATTAAGCTTTGTACATTTTGAGGAAAACTGGATAAATACTGGTTTCGACAGGTATGAGTATGTAAGAACACAGTGATAATTGCTGTTTATGTCACATCATGTGATACTGTTCCACTACATGTTTGCTTAAGGGTAGTTACACATCTTCACCGTTGAGCATGTCTGACATTCCCTCCCATCAGTAATTTGGGGAACACTATGCTTACAACACAATTATGGAGTTATGCTGCATAATTGGAATAACATAAGGGCAACGTCAGATGTTTCACAGAGACGTGCCCAACTTGTGCCACCAACATGACCAGTTAAGTCACCGGATCCATGGCTGATAGTGATAACAGAACTTGACAATGTGTTTGTTATTTCACTACAGCAGCCACTGTCTTTCAGTCAATGCTCACTCTATGGTATGCACTCCACCCCCATCATGGACCAATGAGACATGCCCTCGACAGCACATGATCTGTGCAGGAGGAAGGTTTCTTAAAAAAGATTCTCAGCCTAGCAACAGGAGTGTGCCTCTGGGTGCATGGTAAACCAAGACAAGAGAAGTGGGCCTAGCTTCATTCTGACTGGCTACATGAGTTTGAAGAAGGCAGTCCTGCGCAAGCAAACCTGTTCGGATCCCAAGACAATTCCTTTCTTAGCATTGTGTTTTGCCATTTCCTCACAAGTCACTTGCTGCAGTATAAAAATATGTTTATTATTTTGGAATTATAAAATGTGATTGTGCAGAATGTGATTGTGCAGAAAAAAGTATAGGCTACTGTTTCAGGAGGGTGTGCCCAAACATGCCCAAACATGCAGCAGTGAGATACAGGATTACAGGCGGTTTTGAATGTCACCACCCTAAAGACACTCCCCAAAGCTCATGCTTAGTTGCATGCAAATATCCTTTGTTGACTTAAGAACAGGTAGGCTATGTTCTTATGTTTCCCTTTTACATTAGTAAGTCAAGCAAATGTGTATTCAGGTGTGTTTTTTACTGTTCAACAAACAGCCTTTGGAAGTCCAATGGTCACATAACCCACTGGGGTTGTGAGCCAGTTTTTTCCCCTTGCAGGAGTAATACTGTATATCTATATCTAATAGAAAGTAGCATCAGAATCAGAAACATAGTTATTACCAAGTAATTAGTAGCAATTACAATGACTGTTCTTTTGTGTGGCAGTGCAAAATGAAGCAGTAACATCAAACATTAAATAATAATTAAGTAAAAACAGTAACAGTAAACAGTAAGTATATCGCAAGTGGCAGTTAAGTGTCAAGTGCAGTAAAGTGACCTGAGCATCAGAGAGGGGGGTATAGTGTTTGTTAGTGGTGGAGGGTCTGGGGGGTCAGGAGGGGAGTTTGGCATGATCACCATAGTCACAGAGCTGAGCTGTTTCCCTGTGCAAAGTCCAGGCCATCAGCTCAGAATGTGACACCCCCCTTAAGCTGTAGGATGGCGGGCTGTCACCCATTGTTGCAACCAAGTCTTGCATGACAGAATACAACAATTCTCAATGAACATTAAATGGCCTCGTAAAGTCATGATATAACCTCTGCATAGGTACTATGACTGAGGGTGTGTGTGTGTGTTCGTATATTGCAGCCTAGTAATGTCACAGATCCAATAGGCCCACTCGAACCAGTCCGACCTGAATTTCTACCTTTGCATGAAGACAAATTCAGTCTCCATTGTTACTTAGTGCTGCCATCTGGTGGTCTTCAAATAGTGGGAAATAGAAGTAGTAGTAGGAGAGGACGAACACCCCCAGTGGGCATACATGTCAAACTCAAGGACCGCGGGCCAGAACCAGCCCGCCAGAGGGTCCAACCTGGCCCGCGGGATGACTTTGCAAAGTGTAAACAGACACACGTACGAAGCTCTCTCGTTTCGCTTCACGTTCCTCGCTCCTCTTTCTGGCTCCCGCCCCCAGAACATCCACCCAATCAGAACACACTTCCCCCACTAACTCACCCGGCATATGTCACTAGGACTGTCGATCAAAACAGTGATGCATTCGCTTACATTCCGTAAATTAGGATTTAACAGTGATAGAAGCATTATTCTGTGTAATTCCTTTAAACTACAGTGCAATGTTGCCAAAAAATATGTTTGCTTGTTTTTACTAATTTTGTCATACAAGATATTTTAGACACAATGATGAATGCTATGCAAAGAAAGTTATGTCCTGTTGGAGAAATATTTTTCAGGTCAAAGGGAATATTTTATTATATTTTTATTTTGGTCCATAATTCAATGGTAACAGTTCAATAAAGATTTGGATTGCCGGAGAAATAAAAGGTGTTGACATTAAGTTTATACGGCCTAATTATATATTCACTCATCTTATAAAATCCTATTGAATATTTAGAAATGCTTCTCACTGCAAATATGGATATATGTGATGAATAAATCACAAAGTATGTAATTAATTGGATTTTTTGTATAGCTTGACAGCCCGAGCAAATATTACTTATTGCACTTATTTATCAAAATTTCCGGTTGTTCATCATGTTTTACCAAAAGATAGTTCATTCAATATGAACATTTTCAGAATGTCCCCATCGTTTTTTTCTTAACCTAATGGGAAAAAAATAGTTGTCATTATCTAAAGGTTATTATGCAATATATTTTTCCGCTTCGGACCACTTGAGATTAAATTGGGCTGTGTGTGGCCCGTGACAAAAAATAGTTTGACACCCCTGGCATATAGGAATGATAACAGACATAACACCCAAAGTTTTAAACATGAGTGCTGGTCTAGAACACTATTGTTGGTGTCTTTACGTCTCTTTTTGTAGAATCACATTTTAGATTAGATCCAACTTCATTGAGATTGTGCAGTGTAAAGGTAAAAAAAAGCCAATGGAATGCAGTTTGGTTATTAACCATTGTCAAAATGTAAGAATAGGGTTGTAGCACTAAAGCGAAATGAACAATGCATAGTTTGATACTCTCTCTAAAAAAGATCATGATGTGTTTTCGGCCAGCTGTGGTAACTGAAACACCTATTATGGGGTTTGTGCAATTATGCAACTCCAGTTGCAATGTTTTTAGTGCAATGCTACACACCGTGTTTAGCAGGTCATATTTGTATTGTATCAGTCACTCACTATCCCTTATAGACACACTTCAGGGAGTTGCCTTAGTTAATACCTTAATTATATGCCTTTTACTATCGCTGCACCATTTATTAGTAGTATTGGTTTTACCATGCTGCTATGATACCTTCATTTCCCTCTAGAGGTTAATTAAGTGATCTGTCCATCGATATTCCAATGAGAGTCTGTGGAAATTTAGAATGTACGAGGTGACATTGAAAGCAACACAAGCCCACATAATACTGGCGTGTTCAACACCAGGAACAGAGGGCCAGCTTGCAGAGCTCCCACTGTAGCGGATTATTCCCAATCTCTGACCCAAATCCCACTGCAACCGGGAAGGCTTTGGTTTATTCACCTAAAGGAAACTGGATTTGGAAAAAAAAGTCCATCCACAGGGAAGGTCCACGCACGGATGAGCAGGGTGATGGATGTGTGCTGTACACACTTTATTTATTGTGTATAGCACAGCCTGCCACTGATAATCCGACCTCCTATAATGTGACAGCTGCTGTCTGTCGCGTATCACCTCGTTCGGAGAGACGCTACCTGTTCCGCACCCTGCTTATTTTGTTTGATTGTTTTTCATTGGATTGGCACCATGGTGAAATACCATCTGGCTCTAACTGTAATTGTTGCGGTTCTGTGGCGGGCCAGTAGCGAGCCACAAACTATTTCCTCTCCCGCGATGCAGCTGTATACTACGTCAACATCCATCACCAGTGAGCTGACAAACGTCACGGATGCTGCCGTGGGATCCAGGATTTCATCTCTCATGACGCATCTTCCTGCTCTGAAAAACATTGTTATTTTCGTCTGCGTGTTAACAGCTGCTCTCATCACGTGCCTGGTCATCAAAGTGGTCAGGTAGGGAGGCTGGTGCCAATGTACTTCTTTCTCACGTTGGCTGTATAGCCCAAAGACCTACGGTATACCAATGACCAGCTTTGCCGTGATGCCGTCGCAGTATGAGCCCTGCATAAACGCGGTCTTCTGTTGTGTGTCTGGCAAATTAATCGATTAGGAACATGTGGTTGTGTTAGACTCCATGTGACAGTGGAAGCTAGGAGACCTATTAATAATGTCTCTACAGGGAATTAGAGCGGAGGGACTTCGGTAAGCTGTTGTACTAGCGATTGGTGCTTTATGTGGGCTTTCATCATTTGTGGCTGTCAGTCGTATACATTAAGTATATATATTGTTTATATTTCTGATCATGACCATATAGTCTTAATAGTCACCACAGCAGTAATTATATGGTGTACAGGAGTCATATTATGTCATGATTCATATTTCCAAAAATATTTTTTGATCAAGTTTCTGATCAGTAAATTTATTCAGAGTGGAAAGCTCTCATATAAGGTCCATGGTTATTTTACAATAACCCAAAGCAATACATTTTTGAAAGCTATAACCAAGGAACACGTGGCTAGGAAGGATATAGGTGCAGTCAGTTTGAGTCTTGTAATTTAATTTGTGTTTATTCTAAGGTAGCTAATGCTGTTTGTTCGATAATCAGCTTAAATTGTAGTTTTTTTGTTTCCTTGCTTGCCTCATGTTTGTCAATGCTTTAATTTCCGCAGATCTGGCAGACGAATCAGAAAAACACGAAAATATGATATTATTACAACACCGGCAGAGCGTGTCGAGATGGCTCCACTAAATGAGGAGAATGATGACGAGGATGACTCAACTCTCTTTGATGTCAAATACAGGTTTGTTTTTTGTTTATTTTGTATCCCTGAGACAGATATTCATGCCATCTAAAAACCCAATAGATTAAGTGGACAAACACTATCTGTGGAGATGTTGACCTATGTGTGCAGTGCTGTTATTCACATGTTATGTTACTAGCAGATTTCTTTAAAATGACGTCTTATATAATTTTGAGTGTAAACTTAAACTTAAATTAAAACTTGCATTACAAGTCTAATAGCTTCGTTTTTTCTCAATGCCTGTGCTTATCTAACTAGTTACCATTGCGGTTATAAAACGTTTGAGCCCTTCATTTGCCCATGCAAATATGAAACTTTCCAAGATTGCACCAAAGTTTCATGTACTGAGTTTGCGTCACGCAGCCACACTTGCAGACTGGGAATAATTGCATTAGAGTTAATTCTAGCATTTAAAAGACAACTGATTAAATCCAATGTTGACATTCGGTCCCAGCCTTCCGGCCATTCAATTGTTCTTTAATACACAAGCACTTCCTCAAAGGAAGATACCGTGCCCTGTTTACCTGGTCTCTACACAGGAAACATTTTACGTCATACTAATTGCACATTAACACCAGATTACCTTTGTAAAGATTGTAACTGTGAGTTTGTCCTCTTATTTTTCAGGTGAATGCAGTATGGACATCGACATTTGGTTACTCCAACTTTGCTCAGCACAACTAAAGTGTTTTCCTATATTTTTGGATGTAACGTTTAACTAAACCAGCCACTTTAAATGCTACTTGTGCATGGCTTTTATCTGTGTTTCAAAGACAGGAGCCACATTGGTATCATTGTTTGCTGCTCTACTGACACTTCTATGTGGTTGAACTGTTCGGTTCACTTAGGTCCTCTTTATTATCATTCAGAACATTTCAATAACATTATTATTTACACTGTCCAAGGGTTAATGCAATTTACATAATAATGTTTTATGGTTTAGCTAGTTAATAATCTACAATGGACTTAAGAGTTTATGAAAAGGTCAATTGCGTGCCTCAAGGCAATGATCCACCTTTTTCCGTATGTACTTGATTTAATATGTAAACTTTAAACCATTACTTAATGGCCTCTAACGTCAGTCATCAGCTGATGTGCAAAATATGAACATGCAGCAAATATTCTGCAGTTTATATTTAATTTAAATGTAAAATATGAACTATACGTAGAATCTACTTATATATACAGTCACAGATATTTTTGACTGAACCTTAATACAAAATACATCTATATACTAACCAGTTTATTGTGCATATATACTGTCCAAGGCTTTCTGCCCTCACATACAAGTGTGAATTTTCTTAAGGTGTGTTGTTTGAGAACATTCCTATTTTGCTGCTATCTCAGCTGAAGTTTTAAAACTTATTTTTAAGTCTAAAAGAATACTGTTAGTACATATTTCAAAAAGGAATATATGGTATTCATGGAATATGCTGTGAATGATGCAATGTGTTTGAACTGATTAGTCAAATTCTTAAAATATTCTTCCTATTAAATAAATAACAAATACGCACTAATTAACAGAATGCAGAGCCCATAAATTGTCTTTTCCTCCATGCAACCTAAATGTAATCACATGAACCGAACAGTGCAGAGTGCACCTCACCTAGATTCTATCTGTGCAGTGAGTGTGGGGGGGTTGTAGGTGACCTTCTGTTTTTAATCCAAACCGTTATTTGATAGCACACCATGGTTTACAGGTAAAGATGTTTTCTCCCTCACTGGTCAATACGAGAAGAAAAAAAAGAGCATGCATGTATTATTACTCTGTAAATAACAAACATTGATTCATTCACGGATGATAGGATGTACTTTTATTGTTAAAAATGGTTTATGTTAATTCATGATCAAATATGTTTGACATAATGTTCCTATGTATACCACTGTTGCATAATACATTACACATGTTTTTTTTCTCAAGACTAACTGACCACTATTCATATCAGGACTGTGTCCTGTTCCATCCTTCTCTGCCTCTGCTAAATTAATCATAAGGGAGTACATAACCCCATGTTGTTATCTTCCATCTCAGAAATGTTTCGTTGTTTTTTTGTGTGTGTGTGAAACCTGTCTGGGAAAACCTTCCTTATCTTAAAATACAAAGACTAGCCTCTCTTCTTTTCTTTTTGCTTCAAAAGATAACTCCTATAAGATAAATCAAAGTGAGTGTGGTAGCTATTTGAAGACTGTAGGCAGTTAATCCTACATTTTCACCAAACAATGTACATGTTCAATCTGTCTTGGAAGTTTATTGAAAACAAGCCCTTGCTTGGTTTCTGTTACGGATATAATAATTGTTCCTGTTTCCATATCTTTAAAACACTACTGAAATAAAATGGTGTCGTTTGTAATGTTTTAAGGAAGAGGCTTGAAGGGTTTTTCTGATCTTTTGTGAGTTTTCTGCCACAGTGCAGTACATTCAAATGTTAAATGTGCATTCCAAGTGTCCTTAAGTCAATCTGCGTATTTGAAAAATGTCTTTTTTTATATATTTTTTTGTTGTATGAAGGAGTACAGTACAGACATGCAAAAGTTAGAATTGTGTACGATAAACAAATAGCATACAGTATACAGTGTACATGAGCAAAAGGAAGAATAAACTGTACAACAGAGTCTCTCGGCAGAAACAACATGTCAGTCGTCTTTCTAAACCAGATTGTGGGTTCATTAACTTAATACGGTTGGTCAAAGAGTGAGTGTGTCTGTTGAGCTCAGACAAGCGCTCACAATAAAACCTTTCATTGTTTCAAGCTGCTGACGTCTCTTGTGCAACTTTGATGTCTATTTTTAACTAAACTGGCAATGTAATAAAGCTAACATCCATGTCAACAGGCACATCCTGTCAAAACACTTTTAAGGACAAATCACATGGCAGTGAGCACATGAGAGGCTACTTGTTTAGCTGCAGAGTTCTCAGAATATTTCAAGAAAAAATACCCAAAGAGGTTGGCAAAAGACCTAGTGGTAAGACAACTGTTGAAAAAAAACCCTAGAGACCCTAACTGAATCTGAGTTTGAACAATCTGCCTGGTTTTGGTCTTGTGATGGATTTTTTAGCCCTGGACACAACTACAGAAAACATGCCTGCGTTCAAATGCATATTTTGCAAAGTGCTTTTTGTCAATACATATCTAGGCTTTAGAAGTCAGTAACAGGTTTGTGAAAATCAGTTTGTCTTTATTTCCGCTCATAAATTGGATTAACCCTGGATATTTTTGTTTCCAATTTTGGTCCCATTTATATTTATAATAGGCACAAATACTGGCATCTTAATCAAATACACAAATATCAAAGTCAACCTTGATTGGTTGGTTGCTAACAAATACTATTCTGTATAAATATAATTCATATATCATAAGTACAACTTATCACCTCTCAGTATCCTTGCACTGAAACCATTGCTTACTTTGACTAGGAATTCGTAACACATAACAGGGCTAATGTCTTATAGAAATTGCAAGTATGTCAACAAATACATTCATTTGAAAAAGCAAAGCTTCTCTTTTTAGCACGACAAAATACAGGCTGACCTTACTACTAATGTCTCCAGTGCAGAAACACGGCTGGTGTTCTTGGAGAAAAGTTTACAAAGGGGGTTTGCTCAGGCTGTGTAAACATTCTTGTGTGAATACCTGGTACATTCGCCTCACAAGAAGTTCAAATAATTACGCGTGTTTCCATGTCTGCATTTGACTCTCTAGGTAAACTCACTTTAACACAAGGCAGCTCTAGTGGACTGAACTGTATAGTTTTATTTGCTCATAAATGACCTGTTTTAAGGTGAGCACCATTCAAGGTTCTGTTTAAGAAGCTATGGCAAAGTAAAATATCCTATCAACTCATCAATCATTTTTAAAAACACATGTTTGAGCAGTTGACTCAGATCTTTTCTTTCATCATCATTCTGTCTCAGTGCTTCCATCTTGTGGCCTAACCGGAGAGTAACCCAGACATTTCTGTTATATTCTCTATGCCATTGATATTCAAAACATATCCTATCATATCCTTGTCTTGGAATCTAAATGTATGGACAACACAAATGTGTGCTTTGAATCCTTTAATAATAGATAATAACCATACTGGGATTAAAAGCGGTCCTATTTACTTTCAACGTTGTCATCGTGAACACCAGCGAAACAAGTTACTAAAAGAGATCGATATTTGAGCAAAAAGTGGTTAATCAGTATTTTTTTTTAAAACAACAAGAAAGCGGTTAGTCCTCTACCGTCCAGCTTTGTGCTCTGGAGCTCCCATCAGCGTCACAAGTCCCAGTGTGCAGCCGGAGTGCACCCTGTCTGTGCAGTGTGCTCAGGGTCCTGAACTCCAAAGGCATGGTGTGTGGACTTGAGCTGGATGTGTACTCGTATTGAAGGCTGTCATAGTAGTGGTATTTGACAGGTTTGCCCTTCGGGTCATGTGGAAATGGCCAGAAGCCGTAAAGATGGATCTCGTCGCAGAAGCGAGTGGCCATGGTGTACATGAGGAGGCCTGTGGTCGGGCGCTTAATGTGGACATTGTTCGTTAACCAGTACCTGTTGAAAAAGACAACAGTATGCTTTGAGTCAAAGAAAAGGTTGAAGAGCACCCTCAAGCCAGTATTCAGTAGGAAGCTACACTTATCGAATTCAGGCCCACCTTTTTCCCTTTAGGTTCTGATATGAGGCCACAGAGGGGAGCTGAATCCCTCTGGAGTCACACATGTTAAATAGCTTGCCATAAAGGTTTCTCTGTTGTTCACCAACAAACTGCTTTTTCGACAACTGTTCACAAGTAATCAACAGGTGACATCTCCTTTTTTTCCCATTTGCTCAGTGGCTGCATTGCAAAAAATATCAATAAGTCAAGTAACCTGATTTTATAGTCTATCCCGTGGAGTCCGAATCATATCTCTTTGGACCTGAGATTGATGGTATAAATTGTCATTACTTGCTGCCCGAAACTCTATAAACTATAAAAAAAATTCTATCTTGGAAATATTGGAATTTCCTTGCTACCAGTGAAAACATCTGCACAGGAAACAAACAATTTTGGTGTAGTGTCTAGACAAAGTCCCACAAGAAATAATGTAAATTGTGCAGTGAGAAATTGATTGCATTTGCAAAACAACTCCAAAAGGAAGCATTACAGTGTTCGCTGCGCATACTTTTTCCTTTACAGCAGCAGACTATGAATAATAACAATTAACATTAACAGTCTCGTCTACTCAAGAGTCTGCATGTTCGGCGGCGACAGAAAGCTGGGGCACCCAGGTTCTGTCATCCTGTTCCATGATATAAGATTATGGATGTTTGAGCAAGGAACAGTTTTTTTGGTGTAATCATGGCACCCCTGGTGACATATGAGCTCCGATGACCCAATGCATCCATTGCGAGTAGATTCAGATGCAGGTGGTCACACATTCACTGCCCGACAAAATGAATCCATGCCATTCACTAGCTATTTTTTCCAAAGGTAATGCTAAGGCTGCCTCCTCTGACTCTTCACACTCCCTGTGTTGTGTGTGGAAGGTTGTGTTACTGAAAGCAGTTTAAATGCCTTACAGGACTTGATCTTTGTGATGCATACTGTATCTCCTGTTTTAGAGTTCATCACCCTTCTGCACACAATGTGATGGTTCACGATAAAAACATGTTCCTCATAATTTTGTGGGTCATTTTAGGACATTATATTGATAAAAACAAAACAAAACATGTCTGTTTTTAAACATCAACAGTTCATTAAGCAAAATGGAAACATATTGGATGTGATACAGGCATAGGTTTGCATCATCTAGTGTGTCGTGCTATTTCATGAATGTCACCTTATTTGATTTAACTCTGTGCAAACTTCACAACGCATTGCTTCTCTGCTGTGAAACAGAGGTGCACATGACACTGTGTGCACGTGACACTTTTTGGTGTTCCTGTGCACCCAGGAACCCTCCATCTTCTCACACACTATTACCCAGGGTGAGGCATGTCCAAGCGGACATCCTGGTTAGGGATCTGAACCATGGGTCCTTGCTTCCTCCCCTTTTTTTTTACCCTTTACTGCACAACGTTGCCCTGAGGCAACAGAAAGAAAAATAGATTTCCTAACATGCTAAATAAAAAATAACTTCATCAAAACTGTTAAAAAGGATTCTCGACTTCTTGATACAGACACAGACCCATACTTTTTAATTGCAGTTAATATCATTTTAAATAAGACTATTATTATTCTCACCCCGTGTGTTCCTGTGACCTTGTGTCAAAAAAGGGAGTCCTGCATTCAAATGATGCTTGATGGTGACTCACAAACATTATTGGACAGTTCTTTGGTACTTTTTTGACCATTCTGGTCGGTTTAAATAATACAAAAAAATTTACTGGACATGGGGCTTCAAAAACATCAAGGTCTACATATAAAAACTTGTAAATATAAATAAATATGTCATTTATGGTAGATACAAGCCTACGTCTCGGACGTAATGAAAACAGTTTTCTTTCAGTTAGAAGTAGCTATCCTACACTGGGTGCCTCTAGTGGTTAGTTCTAATTCTCCTTTAAAAAATTGCCACCTGGGCTGCAGATTAAAGTTTGCCACCCCCTGGAGAATCTTACCCTCTGACCGCGTGGAGAAGGCGCAGCGAGGGGAATGCGGTGCGCACGTCCACGGTGTGCAGCAGGATGAGGCGGAGGGCCCACTCCACGCGCTCCTCTCCTCGCTTGGCCATGAAGGCCGGGATCCACAGCACACTGCCGCTGAGGCCTTGGAGCCGATGCAAGAAGCGATCCCTCCACTCCTGGCTGACCAGGTCCTGGAAGGCCCGCTGCACCACGGAGGGGTTCATGGTCACCAAGTCGGTCTGCCGGCCCACATCCTGAGAGTATTCCTCCACTGGGGCCAGGTTACACCTTTGGACAAGGAAATATTTGTCCCTCAAGGCCAGTGGCTTCAAAGGTGACATCCAATTTCAAGTAGTAGTAAATAGTATCTCTTATGTGAAACATCTCAACTGAAGAGGAAATCCCTGAGCACGGGCGACAGCAGAGAAGCAAAGACTTGATGCACTCATGCATGCATGAGTGTTCATGTTTCCAGACTCATGTAACATGAGATGGAGCCCATTTTTCTTGGAATCAGTACAAATCCCACTAGAATTGATACTCAAGACAAGACTTATATAGTGTGGCCAGTATTGATGCATCGGGGACCAATCTGTCCAAACAGGACAGGGACACATTGCTCTTTTACAGCTCACTGACAACATTCATATGTAAAGCAGTATCCTGAACAGACACTGCCATGTAAAGAGCAGTTTCTGATTATCTCCATTGGGACAGGGTCATTAGTCATATCACGTATATACAGTACATCTTGCTCACATGATAATGTCAGACATTTTGCAACATAGATATGTACGGCAGTGACTAACTGCTTGATGAAACTAACTGCTCAAAGCATCTGGCCTAAGGCATTGTCGAGGAATCCAAGACGTGGTTTAGGGTTTGGGCACTGGGGCCCCATGCTCTGTAACATGCAAACTGTGTAACATGTAACACCCTGTCAGTCAGTGCCTCTCCATTCACACCACCTCTGCACCACTCTAGCCGCCACTCACACCCACCTGATCTCCAGACGGAAATCTGATCAGAGAGACACTTCCCAGTACAGACTGAAAGCCCTGATTCAAGGTCTCATATACTTTGCTTTTTTACTTCTGAAGAGCTGATGAATTGCTGGAGTGTAGCATCCATGTTGTTGTTGTTGTAACACTGAGCCATAGCTACAAATAGTCCCCCCACAGACAGTCAACCAACTTTTGAAAACTGAGCACAGGGTTGGATTACTATATTTAGCTGAGCCATTACCCTTCTATCTCATACGTGAGGGCCAGAACAAATTCCTCAGCTACTCAAAATGCAGCATACCCTGTTGTCTGACATCAGCCAACCATTACTGCCGTGCCCCGGCGTTATTATCATGCCGCTACAGTCTATAAACCACGGCCTTCTGCTCGTAAGCACTTAGAAAAGTCAATATACACAGACAACAGGATCACCCTCAGGATGAGAAATTGATTCCTGGGATAGGGAGACAATTGAAAACCTATGACTTGATCAATCCATCAGCTCAGTGGGATTCTACCGCAGGATAAATGGATCAGATACTTCCTGCTTCACTTGTAAAACACTCTGATGTTAGTCGGAAAACTTTCATCTGTCACTGCTGGCAGAAAAAATGTCAATTTCATGAACAATCATGCCTTTAAATGCTGGCATTCTGCCAGTTCATTTCCAAATTGAAATAGTAAAAAAATCGCTGAATGCTAACTGTAAAAGTGTGATTTATGTGTGAGCTATTTGAGCACTTTAAACCCAAAGTAAAATAAAAGTGTAAGAACATTAATATCACTTCCCTGTGAATTATACTCTTGGTACTAGTAGGATAAACCAACAACTGAAACAATGTTTTCCTCAAGTGGGGGGCTCCAGACCCAGAATAAAACAAATACCTGATAACAAAGTTGTAAGAGTCAATCTCGGGTCCACAGCTGCTGTTCAGAAGAATCCCAGAATTTCCCACAATGGCACAGCGCCTGTGGTGGTGGTTCTTCATGGGGGATACAGTTGGCAAAAGATGGTAGAGATTTTCGGAGATTTTTGTTGTGCTGTGGCGATCAAAGACGTAGTGGACGATATCGCCTGGTTTCAGATTAGCCTTCAGAATTGAGATATCTCTCTCTGGATCAAGGAATCTCAAGATGTTTTTCCTGTGAAAAGAGGCAATGAGTCATCATGAAAGACTCGTCTTAGTCGAGCATAAGAGATAACTGTGGAGTTTTCCTGCCTGATGAGGTTGGAGAGTGTCTTGTTGAAGGTCCAGGTGTTTGGCAACAGCTTGGAAGTGTCAATGTGGCTCGGAGGATGATTTGTGTCCGTGCTCAGTCTGGTAAAAGCAGTCGCATCCACGTGAGCTGCAGCTTTACTAAATGATGACAAAAACAACGCATCATCGACACACAGCAGCAGATCCTACAAATTATCATCGATCAGAAAGTGAATGTTTGTTAGATGTTTTGCTTTTTTCTTCCAATTCAATGGTTTTCATGTAGCGTATTTATTCAAATCCAGGGTTAAGGAAAGAAGATGTCATTTTTTGGACTTTATTTCGAGAATGTAACTACACACATTAGAGAAATAATGCACTTTTCAATGGTCTACACTTGTTGTAGAGCTTTAGTTACCAGTTACATTGTATCCCCAATGTGACTCCCGTCACACGTCCCGTCTGCAATCACAACACATGGCATTCGTAGCCATGTGCATTAATTTAAACATTCATGCGTGGGATCTAAATATTATAGAACTACATAATATAATAATACAACACAAAAAAATATCCAATGAAAAATCTACAGCATTAAAGATTCTTACAGAGGATGTGTTGGGTATTTTCTGGGTTATATGCCCCCCCATTGAAAGGTCCTCATCTGATGCAAAAGCAAACAGACACAAATAATTCATATTTTAATAACCTGGTCAGATTTAAGGATAGATAGATGCTCACATGTATTTTGTTGTTGTGTTGTTCATTTCGATGCTCAGGAACGTTTAGATTATTATTTGCTTGCTCATAAAGACTATCTATGTAAGTTAGAGGGCTTAATGATTCTGACAGGTGACAGGTGATTCTGATGTGAGACTTGCAACTGCAACCATGTTACCACCCTACACATACAAATGATTTTTCCTTCACTCAACCACAGGCATCTAGAACAATTGAAAGGCCTCCCTGCTACCTGAGATTTAGATCAATTAAGCATTTACTAAGCATTTATTCTATGCCTTATGTAATAAATATTTTTGTTAAACCTCAAATTCTTCCTTAGCGATCCGTCCTCGACCTGGAGGATTAAGAGAATCCCCCCACTGATGATGTAAATCAATATTTCACACAGTAAGAGAAACTTGCATACACTCACTGTAAACGTGAGCTATCACGCTGCCATCACATGAACTCTGCCTACATGTCTAATTAGAATCATTAAAATGCAAAAAATATAAGCGCATACCTTACTGACTGTGTTCACTCAAGGGGGAGTAAAAATTGCATTTTTATAATTATACTACCAGGGGAAATTCAAGTGGATTAAAGAGATGTTATTAAGATACTTTGTAGTAGTAATTTGTAGTATATTACTTTTGAGTGTGGCTTGGTTCTTATGGAAGCTTAAGTTCCGCTTTGTACATGGATGCCGTCATCTTGATGGTACTGTATATATAGCAGCTGCCTTTCTATTCACTGACTGTGGATCAGTCACTGTGTAATCAAGGATGCATAGGAATGAAATGACCAGTGCCAACCGAAAATTGCATGGAGAGAGGTTAGCTCCTCTAATGGCTTGTAGCTACTGTTGGTGCATGTGGAGATAACTGGATTTCAGACCTGTGTGGTTTTGGCAGGAACCTCTGCAAGTTTGTCTTCTTTGAATGTCCATTATTCCTAGAAAAAGAATGCATTCAAACGTGAATCCCTATAGTGCGGCCTGGATTCGTAGTTGAGAAAATACAGTTGCTGCAGATCTGAAAGGAGCAGGTGGGTCTTCTGGCTGAGTGCTTCTCAACTGGATTTGCCACAGGCAATGGCGGGGGATATATATATATATATAGGTCAACATTCAAGCAGGGTTCTTGGATGGTTTCTGCTGCATTGCTCCATATTTCAATGTCAAAAAAAGAGAAAAACGAGAGTTGCCTAGGTTTCTGTCACACTCATGTAATCACAGACGCACACACACACACTACACATCCAACCACAAGCTTCTTTTTGAATTCAAATAAACAATTTTAGAGCCCATACCCCCATACACCACTTCTTACAAGAAATCCTGCGAGAACAAAAAAAACAATCGCTCAGGGTTCAGTCCTTAGTCCAGCAGCGTGTGCCAAAATGACTGAAGTGGACTACTCACGCAGTTTCCTCCTCCACTTGTGCAATATCGCCGATGATCAGGAAAAGGACGAGCAGCGTTACGGAGCCAAACAGCAGCGTGCGCAGCACACACGGCATGGCCGAGGAGGGGTCGAGGTGGGCGGTTGGCCGGACTCTGTGTTAGAGTAACCTTGGTGTGTATGTCCCACAATCATCTTCTTCTTGTGTCATTTTATGCCGATGGCAGAGTCGGGCGCCACGGTGCTCCCCTCCTGCCTTCAGATGGTGCCCGGGGGCGAGCATCCTGTCTCCACAACGCCGCAGCATCCTCGGCAGCTCCCTCGGTGGAGCCTTGAGCGTGTGCTCTCGCGGGGTACCGGCAGCACGGAGCCTTAAAGGCGCAGCAGGTTCAGCTCGCCAACCTCCCTTCGCCGCCGTGTGTGTCCGTGTGTGTCAGACTGCGGAGGCGTGGTATACTCACATCCACGCGCAGGAACACCAGAGGTGCGTAGCGGGGTTTCATAGCTTTCATTTTATACAGGTAAAGCCTTGTAATTAAGCCCACGTGACCACCCAACACAGAGACTGAGCCTTGGGCAATGGAGACACCTTGTTACTTGTGTTCCCGTTTTTGGTGTTCGCGGGTCATTGTGTATAATCTGTTCTATATATTTTTTTCACTTTTACAAAGGCTTAGTTTACTTTGATCTGTACCTGTGTCTATGTATGTTTGTATATGTGAGGATCCATTCTCACTCAATGGGTTCAGGCACGGAAGATGAGGGTTATTTGTCCAAACAAAATCGTTTTTCTGCAGCTGTAAATGATTTCACAATTTGCACAAACTTGATTGCACCTCCATGCACAACTCGACTGCTGGAGGTGTGGGAACACAAACCCAGTCGTTTCACCTCCCAGGACTCAGCCTACTGCGAGAGAGACCGGAAGTAGGTTAACCACGTGCTTTATATTGAGTGAGTTGATTACCTGATTCTGGTCAGCTGTGTCTGGTCTCCAGCCCCCACTCCCCTCTCTCACCTGCAGCCGGCGCTCTTACCACCCCCCACTGCCACAGTATACTTTTACCTTTTCTGCTGCAATGCCACACATTTCCCACCTTTGGGAAAATAAAGTTTTATCTTATCTTATCTCATCTTATTCAGATACCAGATGACGATACAATTGTTTTTTATAATGTACTGGAGTACTGAAGGAATGTAGCGCTGCATGCTAACTTACGGCTTCCACAAAGAAAAACTTAAGTTCCACATCCTTGTAATGTTTTCACAGAGCATTTGCAACCGCATGTATGGAGGATACTCTGGTTCCAAAATACAGTACATTGTTAGTGATTAAATGATTGGCTGAAAGCATTCAAATCTCAACAATTATGTTATGAAATGTAATATTTCAGACACCTTGTGGGCGTTAAGCATTCAGTTCAGGCTCAAACTCAGTTTAGATATATACTTTAATACTGAAACCCAAACAAACTTTGTTAGATCGATATTTTATTCCCATGTCCCACTGTCTCCTTGCAAGCTCCCTGGATAGCTGATCCTGGCATTGCACCCTGCCCTTATTTTTAATCCCATATTTCCCAGTGTCTACTTGCATGCACCATGGATAGCTGATCCTGTGTGTGTGTGTGTGTGTGTGTGTGTGTGTGTGTGTGTGTGTGTGTGTGTGTGAGTGCGTGCGTTTAATGGGCCGAGCTTCTATGATTTTCGTTCTCTTCTGCCACACGTCCACCCCCCCTCAGACGGGAAATGTATGACTGAACTGCCTTTCGTCTGTCAGCGATGATGATGACAGCTATTATGATCACAGCAACTGGGATCATAATTGGCCATAGTTGCGAACTGACCGAACTTGACACAATAACTTGTGTTAAGGTTGTCGCTTCTGGTTCTGCTGGATCTTCAGTTTCTGTGTCTGGCAAATGTGCTTTTTTTAGCCAATCGACATAGTTGCTGACACGTGCATACACCCCAGGTTTCTTCGGTAGTCCACACATCTGCCCGTAGCTTACCACTCCCAATAGATAAAACCTGTTTTCTTCCTTGCTGTAACACTCCAGAGGACCTCCGCTGTCTGCTGTGCAAGTATCAATCATGCCTGCCTCTCTACCAGCACAGATCATGTTATTAGTGATCCTGCCACTATACCAATCTATCCTGTTACATTTGGCTCTCGGAAAGACAGTTATCTCAGCCTGCCGCAATAGCGATACACTTCTACCCCCAAAATAAGTGTGCCCCCATCCAGAGATGTTACAGTGGGTGAAGTTAAATGATTGCTCTTGTTCTCTGCCACTTAACATGCAGATGGGTTGGACATATTCATTAAATTTCCATGGAAGTGCAAGGTGCAACAGTGCCATATCGTTGTCTTCTGTACTTTGGACGTAGTTTTCGTGTAGTATGAGTTCAGTGAGTTTGCGAGCCTGGGCGGTCCTGGGCATTGTGGGTCCTTTTTTTACATTAATAGTCCCCGCTACCACACGTAGGTAATTTAGATTGGTATTTGATTTTGTCTGGAAGCAATGTGCAGCAGAGACCACCCAGTACTTGTTCATAATCGATCCACCGCATATGTGCCCTCTTAAAACCTGGATGCTGACCTGCCAGGGCCACGAGCCTAAAAGAGCCTCAGTGCCCCCCATTATTCGAGTCTCCCTCCCCGCTCTGTTTGCGTCCGTCTTCCCTGGGTGTTGAACAAGAGTCCGTGTTCCACATCTGGCCTGTGGCGTAGCCAGTGCAACCAAGCACAGGAAGCTCACACACAGGAGAGGAAAAGAAGAATTGTCCATCTGTTCTGTTGTCTTCTGTGAATGGGTAATTAGGAAACAATTGTTTTGCGCCCCAGCGTCCTCCGTTTGCTTATACGTTATATCATTGCGTCGACAAGCTTTGATTGGAACTTGCCTTTGACCGTGAGCAGCAGCCAATCAGAATTGCTTACTTCCAAAACTGTCTATGGTGACATCAGAAAATGCCTTTGATCTGAGAATCCAAAAAAGACAACAACTTATTACCTCAAACTCTGTCATGATCTTTTGTTTTTATTCTGGATATTTTATGTTTGTCCCTGTTTGATTTTTTTTCCTTGTGTATTATTTGTATAACTTCATGTTTCTCATACCCCTGCTTTGTGATAGTCTGCTGTGCCCTGACTATTTTCACCTGTGTCTCATTTCACCCGTTGCATTAATCCTTATGCTTCTCATTGTTCTGTCCATCCATCCGTATTGTCTCAAATCTTTCTTGTGTTCTAAAGTTTTGATCCAATAAACATAATAAATTATGACTTTCTTGGTCATTCTTATTATAATAATTATTACTATTAGTATAACTTAAAAACATTAACCTTATCTCAAAATGTAATTCAAATACCAAATGACAATACTATTGGTATTTAAATGAACTGAAGTATATTTGATAGCTGCACAGACCACCACTGCATGTTAACACACAAAACACTGATTTTGCAGTGCAAAGCAGAATTTACACTGCATTTTATCGAGAAAATGCATTTCAATTTTGTTTCATATACCAGCTAGACCTGTGGTCGTGTTATTTGTTGCCACACCATTGAACACAATTCTCCATATCACTCAAGTACAGTAGTTCAGAGTGTGAGGATGAAAACACTCAAAAACACAGGACAGACCTACCAGACATCTTTCCTGCTTATGTGTTTACAAGTGCAAAGGCAAAGTATGGTCATGACTTGTCTGACTCCTAGTTATAAATCAGATTCCTGAAGCTGTGACTGTAACTGAGAGATGGCTTAAGGTCCACCACTCTGACACTGTTGTCCATCTTGAGTACAGGTTGTCAAAATCAGCCAGCCAATCAGGGGAATTATATTACGTTACTGCACAAAAAGACCTTCAAATGGCACTCCTAATTTCTTAGCCAGGAAGATGACGGTAACGTTGTTAATGGTCTGCTGATGTGTTACTGGACTTTTATCATGTTGTTGTACTCAGGCACTCTGGGGGCCCTAGGCAAAAAAGAAAACAAAGGTTTTGTGCGCAAGTACCATGAGGCCCCCTTTAAAGGGTTTCCCCGACGTGTCAATTCAGTGTCTTCTTCATGGCAAGACATTTAAGGGGCCTCCTTCTAGCTCGGGGCACGAGGCACCTGCCTAGTTTGCCTGTCCCGTTGCGACGCCTCTGGTTGTACCTGCAGGTATCGTTCATAGGCCCATCATTGGGCAAGAAACATAGGTTTCACCAATACCTATAATACATTTCTAAAACATGGCTTGGAATGTAAAATGACATTATACAGTACTGTTGTACCTGCCATTTCTGTCAAATTCTTGTAGGGAGCGTGATTGGCAAGACAGAACAAACAATGCTGCAGGAGACTGGAAAGTCGAGTAAAAACACTGGCACATTGGGGATGCAAAGCAATTAAGCCAGTAGCGCCACCAGAGAAGAGGAGATTAAACAAAGCTGAGTGAGCCAGTGAGGAGGTTGGAACAGGGGGAGGGGGGAAAGGATCAAGCAGCAGAGTAGTAATCAGCAAGTATTATTAAGTGCAGGGCAAGAAATTGAAAAGAATAATGGTACAGGACAAAATGAATCTTGACATTCATAGCATATTAAAAGATTGTGAAACTCATTTTATGAAATATTTACTAAACCTTTTAAATTGACACATTCTACTGCTATATTTCAAAGAGTTACAAACCTTTCCTCAAACAGAAAAAATGGAAGAGCTGGATAAAAGTACTAATATGTTTGTTCAAACAAAACAGATTTAAGGAAAGGTCAACTGACACGGCAGCTCTATTAACACACATTAATATATTATATATAACATTTATTTCCAGAGGAAAACAAACGATATGTTGCCATACACAAAATGTAACAAAATGGAAGTCAAATCTGGAACTGCATAGGGAGTAGGTTGTATGTTCCGAATTGCGTCTTAAGAGTTCATTGTTGCTCACCTAATTTGACTTTGGACCCTTTCTGTATCATCCTGTATCCCAAATACCACAGGCCTACCTGACACACATTTTGCATTTTTGCAACATTCCACTTGAATTGCATTGCTATGTATTGTCCCAAATCCTTTATGACAAGACAGAAACTGAGACACACACATACATACGTAATAATATGTATGTACATCGTTGAATAAAACATTCTAGGCCAAATCAAAATAAATACATTAGTCCTAATATTTTAATGTCAAAAAGTCACAATTTAACCTTGATTTTTGTCTTTGCTCTTGCACCTAATGCAAATATAATAAAATAGACATCCTTTAATTGAATAATCCCTTATTTATACATTTTAAGATAAATAAACTCTCCAGATATAAACAAAAGAAATTATGGAAATGAAACAGACTGTTATGAGGAACAACAACCCTGCAGTCTGACGCGAGATTAGTAATAAATATGGACTTATCAGATCGACATTGCACTTGCACCAATGAAAACGGTGCCTATGATCCAGCAACAGAACAAGAAACAGAACAGCGCATGATGAAATGAAAACACTACTTTGTTTTAAAGTTATTTAACTTGATTCTCAAAAAAAAAAAAATCCAGTAGGCTGATATAAAAACACTCAGACTTCCTGATCTTTTTTTGACAAATAACCCTTCTGAAATGGAATAAAATGCATTCATTATTAATAGAAAAAAAAACACTTTTAAATATGAATAAGTGAATAACCACCCAAAAAACCTTTGAATTTAATTATATAAATCTCGCTTTTAGAGACTGACTGAACTGACTGAACGGAAAACAGTTGTTTTTCCACACAGATAACTCAGACAGATTAAAAGCAATATGGCAACTATAATTGTTGAGGCATCACGTCCACTAATAAATAGTCAACTGGGACGGAAAAAGTAGATGTCTCCTAATACCATGTCAACACAGGAATTTACCGGCAACTCGCCGATGACGTAAACAACTAAAATGGACCCTTTAGAACATTCTAATGAGGGCGTGGAGCACACTCTCACTAGCCGTTCAATCGAGTGCCAATTTCGAAAATATTTATTTTGTCTCAACCTTTCAAACAAAGAGTAAAAAAATATTCCTTGAATGTGAATGTCCACAATGTTCTTGCTTAGTTGCCATCTATAAAACTGACTCCATATTCTCACAAACCTCGTGGTCCTCGAGGTTATATATAAACTTTGTCCTCTCCGCCACTTTCGGGCCGTCTGTGAGAGAAGGGTAGAACTCAGCCGGCGTCATGTAGCCCTCGTGACCTTTGATATACTTCCTGTAGTTCCTGCGTAAGCAATACCATGTGGTGGCGTAGAGAAGGAAGGCGACACCTTTCAAGATGATGGCGAAGCTCACGTACAGGTGCCTGTACCGAACGTTATCATACAGCAGGCACGCACCCCTATGGCCGCAGTCCGAACTCCAGAGAAGGCAAGTGGAGTCGATCCCAGCACCAAAGATGAGAGGAGGGGGGATGAATCCTGTAAAACATCAGGCCAAACACTCATTTGTTTTCAATTAATAATGCCCAATCATGGCTGTCCTTATTGCCTTTTACAACTTCTTCTCTTGCTCTTGTGAGCATTCACAGCGACGCAGTAATGATGCAATGCAAAACCACCACATTTCCCAACTTGAATGTCCGCGTCAATGATCATATCCTTCCTTAAGCCATAAATGATGGACATTTGGGGGAATATTTGTCATAAAATGAGTAGATTGATAGATGGAAAGAAAGAGTATACAATTCATAGCCCTGTAATGTCTGGAAATTAAAAGTGACAACACAGCTGGAAACAGTCTTACCTTCCAATCTTATTACACCGTGACATGTCTATAGACCGTGTGCCTAGGTACATATTCATAACTCAGTTTAGGCTTCTCATTACCCCTCTCAACTTCTTCTGTTTTCCTGCATTCAACTTTAATGCCGTTTGTTTGATTCCAATTATGAATTCTCTGTGTGGAAATAGACCAATAAAACAGTTGACTGAGTCATGTATGTGCATGAGGGACGAGATTATCCGAGTGTGTCCGAGTGAGGTCTGGTAAACGTCCACATACCTTATAATAATAATGATATATACTGCTGATAAACGCTGTTCAAAGGTTCTTACCGAGAAGTCGGAGCAAAAGAAACAATACTCCAAGTGCATAGGATTTCAGTTCAGGGCTGACGGTCCTTCAGGAGAAAGCAAACAGAATAGGCTGTGAGTGATCAAAACCATACTTTTTAAAGACACTGTACGCATACTCATTTAAAATCACTGCAAAAATACCTGATCAGGATGATGACAGAGGGCGTCTGGGCCATGGCTCCCACCAGGCTGCAGGCGCAGATCACGCACAGGAAGATGAGGAAGGCCTCCTGACAGCCTGGCGTCGGACATTTCCCTGGAACCGCTGTGGCAAATTTGCTTTCAGCCGATATGCAAGTGCATCCGGTCAGATTCTGTAAACATTACAGAAGGGAAGGAAGAGGTTACATCTGACACACTCACTACTAACCAGTCAGAAGAAAGTCTGCTGTCAAGACATTATTTCACATAAAAACTAAACTGATACGGTTACAGGGCAATAATGGAGAAATGATACACTGCTTAGCTGAGAGCAATCTGCAATCTGGATTTCATTGAAAAAACAACATTATTTGCAGTCAGCATCGGATCTTTGGGTCAGCCACAGTACTACTTGTGCTAGATGATGACAGAACTAAGAACTTTTTTTTTTTTTTTTAGCTTTGATCATTTCAAAAAAAGTATATTGTAATGGCGTTCAGCAGTCCACTAAGATAGATAACTATCCCTAGTATAGATTGTGATAGTATGAGGCTTAAAGACCTGAGAGGTGTTTAGAGAGGCGCTTCCTGTGCGGGTGCAGCCAGCAAAACAGGCGGACAGGTAGGTGACCCCGTTGGAGCCGCACACAGGGCTGATGGAGGAGGTGAAACAGTTGCAGTGACTGATGCACTGGGCCTCCGGTTTCTCGCCCACCCGCAGCGTCCTGAATGGAGACACGAAACCCTGAGTAGCTGTACACACAGTGAGTGTCAGTCGTGTCTGTACGAGGGACAAACAAAATCAAAAGACGCTATCTCGAGGCTTTATCAGCGATACCAAGGCCCTTTTTAACACTGCCACAGATAATGCACTGCACAGTCGCACCTGCTCCAGAGGAGGTTCAGGTCAGTCTGAAATTGAAAAGCAGTAAAAACCTTAATTTGCTGTTTCTATATGATATGGTTTCACTTTCATGAAGGAAGAAAAGGCAGCTATGATAATCCTGGGTGTCAACCCTTAACTACCGGTAATTAACTGGGGCTAAAACTAACACTTCTATGTAACACACATAACACAAATGTGTATTTCAATGTCATAAGCTTGTGTAAATCTATACAACTCCCCCCTTAAGAATTGTTGTGATAAAATAATTAATTATTCTGATTTTCTTTTGCTTTATATATTTGACTTTAGACCAAGTTAATGCATGGCTCATTTATAAAAATGTATTGCAGTGTATTTGCACAAAAATATGTTGTTTCTGGTCTACTGATATTCTCCATATTGCTTATGTTTTGTACTAACAAAATCATTTTTGACTAATTTAGTAATCTTCCCTTACTCTTGTTTTTAAATGTATCATTTCATCCATCAGTGTTGTTGATATATAGTTTATGTTGTGATCATGATCAAATAGGGGATCAATAACCTTCCCTATGAAATATAAAAATGTTTCCTGTATATCGAACAAGGAGCTAGGAGTAACGGTTGACTTGGTACTTTGTTCTGCTCACTTGTTCATTGAAATCGTTTATTTTGTTGTCATATTTAGCCTGTACAGCACTCAGGAACAAGGACATTTTATTTTATTTTTATTTTTTTTTTAAATGGAAAATATTTCCCGGACACTCTGACGAAATGACATCATTTTTTAATAAAAAGTAAGTTCACTGTGCACCAACGACCAGCAGACTCAATAAAGTTGTCTCTCCTCGGCAGCAGTTTTACCTTTGGCTGCTATTAAGTTGTTAACAACTCATATTTATTCATTTGGAAAACTTTGTCCTTACAATAGGACACAAACGTTAACGATACATTTATTTCACGAGTGTGTTAAAACACGAACAAGTTGTAAAACTGAACAAAAGTATTAAAATTCCAACTCGTGGTACACCTTGTTGCGTCATAATACCAGAGAAAATCACAAGGAAAAAAGAGGGATTGGATTTGTGCAGCAGAGTAGCCGTGTCTGAGTTCTACTTCGTAATTTAAGAAGGATTATCTTAAACAGCATATCCCATATTTGGCATTAAATACACACAGCTGCCACTCATTCAGAATTAGATGATCTCTTACTCGTTGCTGTATTGGACCGTAACTCCCGCGACGAGACCTGTGTCACAGCCCAGGAAGAGGAAGGACACGTAGCAGGCCGTGGATATCAGGTTGACCAACATGGCCATGCGAATGGCTCCCAGGGCAGACAAGTTCAGCTTCTTCACCAGCAGACCCCCCATGAAGATCCCCAGACACGCACATGGAATGGCTGTCATACCTTCAAAAGAAAATGAAAAAAAGGACGCTTAGTGTGCTGGCGCACCTCGGCGCACAGCCGTGCATTGTGAGCACAGACCTAACAGCTGGTTTGCTGAGGTGGTGGTGAGGTTGAACTGCTGCTCGAGGTATTTCCCCAGAAAGGCTGCAAAGCCAGCCACCACGGCTATCTCCATGCAGGCCGCCAGGATGATGCAGGTGAACACTGGGTTTGACAGGAGATGCTTGGTCACCTTGGGAATGACTGGTCATACAGAAAAAAAAGGAAGAATGTCCATTAAGAACCAAGGACACTGTTAGCAGGGCAGACAGGTTGCCTTTAGTGCCTTTTTTAGCACCCCAAAACCTAAATGAATATTACTGAAATCTCATTGGATCAAATGAAGAGTTGTGATACCTCAATACTTCTTCTACATTAAGGATACTGCTTAGCGCACTTTTTGCTTGAGTACATCCCTTTGATACCACTTAATAAGTTTGCTCTAATAGACATCATAAAGAAAAATGAAAAAAATCCCATTCTGTGTTCCTAGTTATTTTGGAGTTACAGATTTTTTACACACAGTACATGTGACAATTCAATAGCACCTGATGGCATTAATTAAGCCAACATTATTATGAAATGGTTAATATGATCTGAAACTAATATGAGTCATTATAATATTACTTTGACGGGGAGAACGAAACAACAAACACTATAGGACTGTTTCAGAGTTTTTCAGGCTCACCACTCAGTTGCTGACAGCAGGTGGGGCTGTTGGCGGGCTCGTGGTTGCGTACAACCCCGTTGCTGGGCTTTGGAGTCTCACGGTCTGAATTCGGAGAGGGAGGAAGCATGACCTGCTCACTATCTGCCCCCTCCTCTTTATCCCTAGTCGGCAGTGACTGAGGGAAGCCGAACATCAAGAGAGCTGAGCAAAAGAGTAAGGCACCGCACAATAGGAAGCCTGCCCACCAGGCCCCGATCCACCGCGGGTCATCCGGGCTGATGCCCAGCTGATCTGTGGAGAGGCACAGCTGCAGTCACTAACGCGCTATGCACAGAGAAAAAAACATGATATAATGCCACAATGGGAGAAATGGCGAACCCACTGGTGTCAATGAAGATGGCATCCACATAGAACTTGGTGCAGAGGGAGCCGAGTATGAAGCCACAGGCCGGCCCAAACACCAGAGTGGAAAAGAGGATTCCTGCGCAGAAATGACAAACAGACTTAATACATATATTCATACACATGTTTATGGTGACAAAATCAAGTAGGGCAGCTTTGTCAAAGGAGCCATGGATGTAACGTAAGGGCAGGCATGACAAATAGTCATTGGACGTGCTGCATTATAATAACAATGCCTTCTAGGTGAAACTATGATGTGACACTGGAGAAACACTATATGCAAATGCAATGATTGTTATGGATAAGTCTTAACTTTTACACACATAAAACTTCTTTATTGCCAATTAATGTCAGTACGGAAGGAATTGTCTGTGGTGTGGTGGTGCAACAAAGAAACCCCCACACCATTAAACAGATTAAACACTGAATAATAGTAATAGAGAAGTAACAAGTGTACAACTAATAATGTTGCTGATGATTTGTGATGGCTGGTGTTGTTTGTTATTTGTATCAAACATTTTCTTTGAGGATGCAGAGCTAAGAAGCAGTTTTCAAGGTATAATACTATTGAGGAAGCCCTAGTGATGTCTTTGGGTCTTTAGTGTTTTTTTTCCCCAGAAGGTACAGGGCAAAGCGGGACTTTTGGCAGTTGTGAAAAATGAAATCAAGCCAGATAAACCACAAGGCAAGCACTGCAGAGGCGGCAGTAAGGACAACTTGCACTTGGAGCAGGACATTTACGGTAAGAAGTGAGATGTTCAGTGAAAAGAAGAAGTGTGGAAAGTGTGACTAAGCTTTTTATGTGCTCTGCACGAGCAGAGAGTGCGTCCCTGCCTCGACCAACCACATATGAAGAGAGACAGCGTGCATCTTGAGCACATGGTCATTTATTCTGCATGGGAATAAAACGGCTCAAGGTTTGTTAGGTGTTAGTATGAAGAGGTATGAAAGCACACAAGAAAGGAGGCTTTCATAGTAGGGTGGAACCACATAGTTTTTTTTTTCACAACTGAAACCTTTGACGGTTGGCAGTCAGACCATCATGGGAAATGAACAGTCATAGGTGAGACGCCAGAGCACGACATGTTTCCTTCTGCTGGCTCCTAAGGCAAATGCTGATTTATTTTGCACGCAAGTGTACCGATCTGAAAGGCACTTACCCTACACTTTCACATATGTGTGTGTCTCGTGTTTGTGCGTGTGTATGCATATGTGTGTTTGCATATGTATATTTACCTTCCTGAATGTGGAGAGCTGCAGCGGCTATGTGACCAGCACATTTGCCTAGGCTGTTGCAAATGAGGCCTGCGCATTCTGTTTTGACTGTTTCCTTGGAAACGGTGGGTGTAGCATCACGGCTGCTTTTACCACAGGAAACGTCAGGGAGGAAATTCTGTTATTGAAATCACCCTTTAGGAAATTACGGCTTAGCTACAGCCCACAAGTTCACAGCTACTGAGGGGTAAGGGCTTCGTGCCAAGCGTCAGGTTTCTTTGCGAGAGGTCGTGTCATGGATGATAACACGGTGCCAGAGAAGGAATGTAGGTTTGAACCAGAGAGGAGGGGCAACACAATATGAAGTTGATGAAAATGACCTCATGTACTAAAACAAATAACTCAGGTGATTTTTACTGTCATCCCGCACACACCAACTTTGGCTTCAGGGACCAACGAACATTGCCCACTCACCGCTCATTAAGCTGCAGGGCCTGACGGTTAAAAGTTGACCCAGCAGGGTGTGAAATACTTTTGTCTGTTGCCTGCCATTTTGAAATGTTTCAGAAATTTGACCTGCAATTCTGAAAAGCTGCCTGCAGGTACCCAGGTTAATGTTCCTGCCCAACTACAACCTTCTTACTCTGGTGAAGCGAACGGACATACACAGCTTTGTAAGTCTTTAGAATGCACTTTCAAAAATGCTAATTATCGATACCTCGATACCACTGATCTTCTCATCCAACTGTCAAAAGTCGGATAAAACCGGAAGATGTCCTGCAGATTGCAGGTGGGTATGTCGCACCCTGCCCAGTGATTATTAGCACAGGCATTCAGGGTGCAGCGTGAGAGCGAAAGAGGAGATCGATGATTTGTGGTGGAGCCCTGTGACTGTGACTGAAGACACTTGCATTGTTTTTCATGGCAGGATTAAACAGTAAAGGAAAATCAAAAACCCAAACCTACGCTAAGCACATTTCATCTCCATGAAGGACAATACACCAGCCGGCCTGGGGTCTAACCTTTGCAATACACTTCTTTTCCAGAATGATTCCAAACCCCCGAACATGTTATGAGATAAGTCCGTAACAAACTAATTTGTTCGTGACGTAGTTTGTCTGAACCATAAAGCATCCTGGACTCTCAGGGGAGCATGTCAGATGCAATTCAATCATAACGTTCAGCTCTGGTATACTTGGCTCTTCAAAAAACTGTCCAAAAATATTGAAATCATCTACACACTATATTGTAATACACAGGCTGCTTCACATTTAGAGAAGAATATATAGAACCAATTTTACTGTTTGAATTTCAGAATCAGCGTTTCCACTTCATCAAGTGAAAATGGAAAGTACTTGAAGTCACACCATTTCTCCTCACATGAAGTACAGGACCTGATACAAGCACCTGTCCTTACTTTACCGGACTTGCAATGGCTGGGTCAAAAGACCACACACAGTGAAGGCCACAGCAGAGGAGATGATAAGTGTGAAAGGCTGGACTGCCCTTCTAAAATCCCTCCTGAGATTAAACTTAGAGCCAGGTGGAGCCCAGGTGAGAGGTTGATACACGTATACAAATCTCCACAAAACTATTTTTAAACTTCAACTAGTCCAGTTGCCTACTTAGAATCGCTCCTGATATTTCCATGATGCGGATGAAAGAGAACCTTCACAGACAAAACTAGAGTTTGAGGTTTTAACACCGAGAAATGTTCAAAAATGTCACACTCAGTATGGCTGCACGGTCCTTGGTTCATTTCCACCTCTCACTGTACGAAGGGAATTCTTTCTCACCATCTGTTAATCCTGCTCAAGCTGCCTCAGTAATCCCAGAGCTAAGGAAGAGCAGAGGGACACCACATTGCAGGAGGCCAGTCAACAGTTCAGGCCACTTTCACGAGGGGGGCCAGACTCTCAATTGACTCTCAGCTTCCTACCTCTGCGGCTTTAGCATGAGTTTATGAGAGAAATTTGATTGAATTGGTTTTAAAAATAAACTATATTTACTATATTTTAACACGATGTAAATAAAGAGCTTTCAAACGGAATTCCACTCTTCCCCGTTTTGCTGTACATCAGGTCATAACTTCTTCAGAGTGGAATGAATAAAGACATTTTTGAGACTGAGAAGACTCAGGAGGAACAGTCAAAGAGGCAAGCGATGGCAGACTGAGCAGTACTGGCCATTTCCTGCAGGTCCACCGCAGTAGGCTGGCATTACTCACACCGACAGTAAGACAAAAGAGTCAGACAATTACTTGACTCCGAAAAAACACGACAAAAAAGACACACCTACGGTATCAACCAGCCATCTGCTTCCTGGCAATAAACATCCTCGGCTGCTACCATGGTCAATAGGTTAGACTTTTTGTGTGTGTATATATATATATATATATATCTCTGAAGGGCAAAAACTTAACAGCTTCTAATTTTTTTATAGAAAATGGGCCGCATGCTTAACATTTTCTGGAGAAGATTAAACCGACCGCGTATTTTTTTTCTCACAATTGTTGACACTTCTCATCCTGTGACGACATTTTGCCCGTTTCCACTGCAATTTCCAATGTTTAGTTATAATTTCCTTATGCACTACAGCTACTGAGATAGTAACCATAAAGAGAAGCGGGCCTGACATGTGCAGATGGAAGTGCAATGCAAGGATGTGAATAGTGAGAGTCAAAATGGCCATATAAGTGTTGTTACCGAAAGCGTGGACAGGTATACTGCTGGTACATAGCCTTGTTGCCCCTTTGTCTCAGTTGAAGAGTAATATAATAATATATATTTGATTGATCAAAATTGTATTGAATGTTAAAATCTCTCAAACTACTGTAATGTCATCTGTCTGCAGAAGCTGTAACATCTTATAGTCATCTTCAAGTCATTTGTAGTTCATCACTCGAATGGGGAACTGACGAAATACTTACATTTCTCATTGAAAATGTGTAGCCAGTGGAACCACTTCCTTTTTCTATGTTTGGCCGACAACACTGACTTGTGTATGTACTTGTGAATGACGACGACAACAACAACAACAAACGCGCTTGCAGGCAGAAAATAAGATAGGTCAGACCATATACCTCGATTAACTGAGATCTAATAACATTCAAAATTCTGTGCAAATGTCAGATATGATCAGTTTATGGCATTAGTGTATGCCGATAGCAGATAAAATACATGCAAAGATCAACTCTCATGTGATGTGTATTTTAATGACAGACAAAGATTACTGACCAGCAAAGCTTTACTGATCCTAACAGCATTAGACCACAGCTCTCCCCCCAGGAAATGAGGTCTCAGCCTACCTAAGTGGCTTTTAGTATCAACATCCGTTGTCAGGGAAAACACTATTCACTCTGAAGGCAAGAAGTGTCTGTCACCATGAATTGCCAAAATATCAAAACACTTAATTTTGACAAACCATAACGAGACACATAGATGGACAGCAATTATTGGGAATAACATTATTATAATTATTTTTGTAATATATATTTTCTACATGAAATGTTCTGAATGTTACAGCCACAGGGGTTTGAGGCAAATTGGCTATTGAATCGGAACAATGACCATTGATATATTTGGTATATATCATATATGATCATTAAAAGCTTAATTGTGCAAATACGAAACTTGAAACCAACATTTGGTCTTTTAGTTTTAAAAATATATAGTCTCAGAGAGACCGATTACAAACTCATAGGCCCAGCTCTAAAATAGTGCTTGAGAAAAAAAAAACATGCTTTAATGGTTAGCTCAGGCCTCTAGTAACCCTGTTCACTCTATGAAACCAAGAACTAAACAAAATGCCAAAGCTCGAAATGGGCACTCGACACGCATTCAAATGCCTTCATATCAGGATCATCCCTCTTTAACTTCAACTGATATAAAGGGTTTAAAAATGTGAAACTGGTCTTCTGCACATATCTGTCTTGTAGTCAGCGTTTTCACCCACTGTTTCACTTTAAACTTTTTTTGCGAAGCAGACCGAGTGTTTGAAATGGTTTCACTGAGGCCATATGGTGGCTATATAAAAAGTGCGGCTTAAGGATACATTTAAAACTATTAGCATTTTGACCTGGAGGATGAGCAGCGGGGGTTACTGCAGAGCAGCGACCCAGGCTGCGACCCAGGCCAACCCAGCAGCTTCTCAGCGGCCCTCGTGCCCTCAACACCGCGCCACGTTAAGCCGGGCTCTGGCTCAATCGGAGCCTCCGACAGGTTGACGCCTGAAACGGGAGGTCAGCACTGGGCCTCACCGAAAGGCTTCGCTCCCTCATATCGGCGGCCTATTTTAACAGACTCCCGACATACGTCTAGACTGCTGATAACAGATTGGGTGGAAGCACAACAGACTCTTCCTGACGTCACCACAATTTCACATCCTAACTTCAGATACGTGCACTTGTTATTGCTATGATTCAGATTTGTGGCATGCTACTTTGTGGTAAAGCCACTTGCGCAGTGTGAATCTGTATCTACTTAGCAAAGTCGTCATTTAGGGCACAACAATATACAAGTAGTGTCAAGCACACATAAATGCTGATGAAAGAGATCTGCTGTGCCCAAAACTATCTCAGTTATGTTTTATAATTCAGGGGCTGCGACAACTAAGCTGCCACATTCCATGACTCTTTGGATGACAAACAAAGACGAGTCATTTAAGTTAAACAGATAGGCATGTAATTGGAAGAAGAAGAAAGGTTTCTTCGGGAAACATTAAAGCTCTGTCATGGAAATAACTGCCCTTTTAATCTAAAAAAAAACACTTCGTGCCACCATACATAATGTAAGACAGACAGGCTGATCTTTGGGAAAACAAACAGTGTATGTTTTCATTTTCTGTTTGTCCCCTTACAGATACATAGTAGATACACTGAAAACATTAGGTCAACATGTGAAAGTGAGTGAAATAATAAAAAGGACTGATTGCTCACAAGAAATGTCTGTTCTAAACAGTTTGGCGTTTTCCATTTGTTGATATCGTTCATAGAACTATAAATAATAAGACATTTCCAAGAAAAGCACATGTAAATATCACACACACAATGTAAAAACGAGTAAACCGTGTAGTTAGTAGATTAAAAAAGCTAATAGAAGCTCTGTAAAGAAAAATAGCAATTAATCCTTATAAATGATTAAACTTTTAAATTCAACTTGTTATAGTGGTCACACGAGATACTGTTCACACTAGATTATTACTCTGTGGTTTAATAGATGTTTCTGTTGTTTTGTTGCTTTTCATACTTTTTGTCAAAGACAAAACGTCTTTGATCCAAAGAAGTGGTAAATGTTTCTCGGGTCTGACTGCCTGTAATCCTCTACCTTCTAGGTCAACAGCATTAGGCTACTTTAACCTGCCAGGCATTTACTTAATCTTTGAGTCAAATTAACCCAGTGTCATCACACTCCAACTATTCAAGGAAGCAGTAAAAGCCCTCATTAACCTAAATGATTGCAGCATGGCTCAAACCAGAATTGATCTTTTTTTGTGCTATATGCATACTGTATATGATACCTTGAAGTGTGTGCCAATATTTTAATAACTATAGCGAGAAGTAGGATGGATAGATGGTGGGTAGGAAATAATGGCACAGGGCAAAGCCCAGTCTTTCTGCCATGCTACAGTGGTCTGTTTGTAATCCTGCTTCAGATGTTTGCTTGAAGCAACACACTGTTTCCATTGTTGGTTGGCCGGGTGGTGGGATGAGTGCGTGGATGGAGAAAGGGCACAGGAGAAGAAGTCTCCGCTCTGGAGAGCCGCAGCTGCTCTATTGAAGCCGGGGAGCACAGAGAGGTTTGGGACTGCTTGACAGCAGCTGGTCACCGCTTCCACAGCGGGTGGCTTAGCCTAATTATCAGGACATAGATGCCAACAGCCCCTTTCCCCAGGAACATGCGAGACACTGGAGCACAATACACAGCCGACTGTACAAAACCGCGTCTGCCACAAATTACAGCGGGGCACTAATTGTGCCTCATCCGGAGGAAAAGGAGACTCGGTTGAACAGTCCAAAAACTTTATGCAAGAGTTATCTCATAGATTCTTATATATCAATCATCACCACATGTTTGTTACATGAATCTTAAGTTCATATCATGCAGCTACAAGCTGAAAACCAGCAGAAAGTCGTCGTCCTGATTATGCAACGGCAATAGTAGACCAATTACTACCATTTATGGATTATGCTTTCAAACGCAAGCCAAAATTTATAAAGAGCATGTTTGGATTGACATTAATTTACCCATAAAAGATTACTGAAATTGATGCGATAGGATTAGCCGACACAAACATCACTACCAGACCATGACAAGCGAGCATTTTAACAGCCGGTTTTCATTCATTCTTCTTCATGTATCTAACAAGATAAGTCTGTTTTCACATTCATCTGGAGAACATCAATTCATCACAGAGATGATCGGAAACTAATCGGCTGAACGGACTGGCTAAAAGCCTCACAAGCTAATTTTGGATGCTCTTTTTGCAACGCTGTAGACAGTATTCAGTTAACACTATTTTATTACAGAGTCATCCTGGGAAACCCTGGGAACGGTTCGATTATCTATGACCATCTAACTTTATTACTCTTGATTTGCAGGAAAAACAAACCAACATTTGACTGTATTATGAAATGGAGCAGTGCCGTGGCTGGATTAAAGTTGAGACCCACTTGTGTTTGCCCACTGCGCAAAATAACGTTGACTGAATCAAACAGTCAATTATAATTACTGCCCACCTATTGATCAGGGTCCATTTAATAAGGGTGTGTTATCCCTCGCTCTCCACCATCAGTGATATGGGGATTAAGTGCTGAACATGCTTCAGAGTAATCCTTAGAGCCCGCAGAGCAACCACTCACACACCACTCAATCAATGAGGCAAAGGATTTGTGGGGAAAAAGCCGCGTGCGCAGAGTGAATCTGTATGTCCTGGGCAAAGTCCTTGTCCAAGTTCAGGGCTGCTCATTTTTAAGCCTGAAAAATGAGAGGTTTAGTGTACGGTAGGGTCCGAGGTGGGAGCTGACCGGCGGCCTGAGTCGTCACGTGAGTGACGATCAGGTGCTGCAGAGGGACAGCTGCATCCTCCGCAGCTGCATGGCCGCGGCAGAAAGAATAACAGGTCCATCCAGCAACAAAGGAAAAAACATAGCCTAACAAGCAGCCGTTGCTATGGCAACCACTTGCCGGTGCCACTATGTTTACCAACCGTCTCCTCTCACCTCTTATCCCCACGCTCCTCCCCCCAATGGATGACAAAAAATCCCCTTTTTAATCAGCAGTGACAGAGCCTGACCCAGATTGCCTTGAGAAGGCTGCATGGTGCCGTGAGCTTTACTGAGAGATTCACGGTGGAGAGGAGGAAAAAGTGCCACACGTATGTTTTGGACAACAATTCGGCAAGCTCCGAATACCACCTCCCTGGTGGCCCAGCTGAGGGATGAAAGGTTCATCAGGCCAGAGACGATGGCCACAACCTTCGGAAAAAACTGAAAATGATCTTTTAAGAGCCTACATTTCCACATGCACAGTGTTCAGGCCCGTTTTGCAAAGACATTTCTTTAAATAAGAGCCAAGTCTATCCCTGTTAATATATTTATCATTTCTTTATCGAAAAAATGTTTCTTCTGCTGCTTCACAAATCTATTGAGTTAAAAATGGATGCATATGTTCACCTGCTTTCCTCCCGTTGTTACAAAATATCAGATATAACATGAAACAGTCGTGGACTGCAGAAAAAACATGCACTGACAATCTTTATGCTCTCAGCCATACTATTCCACAAAAACAGCCCACATACCTTCACTTCAGTGGCCATATAAAGTCCTGAGTATGAGGCTCCCACACATCATATATCGTGGCAAAGGTCCACGCCCATATGATGGCAATTCCACAATCTCAAGAGTTTTTGCACACTCCCACCCATTCTAAATGTCAGATAAAGATGTAAACAAATAAATCATCCATCACCTCCTTGCATTTGCAAAAAGCAGCAATACTTTTTTTTTTTGTTACGGTGAACAAATATTTCCGTATATTTCATATGTATGTATGTATGTATGTCATTACACAGGACTGAATAACCTTATTGGATTTAATCAGGGACGGCAGAACCAAATCATCCCAGCCTCATGTCACCTCGGTCCCTTCCTGACTCCTGTGCAGGATGTGTGTGGGGATAATTACTGATCAACTTTGAGACAACAGCAGCGTGTCGTTCACCAGCTGGATACAGGATAATCTCACATTCCAGGTTCCCTCTTCCCCTTTTTGACCGGAATAAAAAGTAACAGAGGGAAGACGACGTGATGTGTTCGCAACGCAGAGCAAACACCCCTCGGTCATTCAGCTCGTACTGTGTCTCCTGTCACACCAGGCAGGAAGACAAGCCCACACAGCTCAGAACAGCGATGCGGAGATCCAGCGGCTGGCTGGTGAACGCTTTACTGCGACGCCATATATCATCTTGAGATAAAGCAAACTGGTGTTGCTAGGCAAACTCAGCACACAGCTTATGGTTGGGACGGAAACACCCATTTAAAATCTAATCCTTCTAGATGACATTAACATGGGCCGAGTCTAAGTAGCTTATATAAACTGCCTTCTGCAGCAACTGCTGGAGTCGAAGCATTTTAGCGAGGATACCTCTGAGGCCTTTGTATCTTTCCTCACAATCTTTGAGCTAATTTTATCCCAGCAGAGTTGGTCAATATAATTAGATGAATTGTCTCATTAGAAAATTGCCCGAAAAATGCAAGTTTGGACAGATCCACAACAGCTGTGGGGTGAAACAGTGCTAAGGGGCCTGCATGTAAAACACAAACTGCGCACAGGGGGGGTGGGAGTTGTTCAGCTGAAACAAGCAAAGGTGAAATATGCATCTTTTACTTAGAGAAAAGAAGGAGACACTTGTCAAAAATGGGTGAAACAGCTATGGTTAAAGTTCAATTTAAGTTGCATGTCGTGTAAAGGGCTGCTGGTTGGCAAGTAATGGCGGATCACTGACGTGAGAGCCTTATGCAAATATAATGTAAAATCAACTAATCTGAAAAATAAGCAATGGCATTATCCCCTGAGGCTGCTGTCATAAGAATCATAAATAGAAGACAAGGTAAATGTTGACTTGCTGGTGGTAGAACACTATCTACAGTATATGTACCTTTGCTGATATAGAAATACATAAATGTACATGTACAACTTTTAGGATCTACCACCTGCAGTTTGTGATTAGATGTGGTGGAAAACATATTGAGATGATTTATGTAATTAGAGTTTGAATATTCTGGGATAAAAATACTCTTGTTGCAAACACAAGTACTACATTCAAAATGCTACTTTGTGAGCAGTACCAGAAAATGTACACGCAACTCAAAAAGTAACACTCATTATACAGAGTGCCACACTTTAGCATTATTGATTTCCTTTTAAACCACTGATCCATTTAAGTATAAGCATTTTAATGTTGCAGCTGTTCCAGCAAAACAATTTCTTATGGATGAATAAATAATATGACATTACATTTTATAATGTGATCCAAAATCTATAAAGGCCTAAATATGGGGTGTTTTCCTTTCTGTTGCAGTCCTCGTCTTAGCAGTTACTCTAGTTTGTGTACAAACTCTTGCTAAACTATTACCTATAAATACAGTTTTATGACATGATGTAATTCTAAGCATACCTCCACTCAATTTACACCAGACGTCTATTCAGCCAGAGTAATTGCAACCAATACAAACACAGTGTGGAGTGTGTCATTTGACCGAATCTGTACAATAAATGTAGTTGAGTAGTGGTGGTATTTTCCCTCTGACATGAAGTGATGTTGCAACACTAAATAGTCTCTCAGTAAATCGACTCTTCAATCACTGCAGTACTCCTACAAACCACATTTGCTAGCTGACAAAAATGTGCCATTTATACTATACACTAACTTAAGCAAGACTGTGTCACTAAAAGAGCCGTTTTTGGGAAATTGCACTTTACAACCCTTAACGCTTTGGAATCTGATCATACATTACTTATTTATTATACGACAAGCCACGTCCACAGGACCAACTCTGTGGGGTTTTCCATAAAAGGCAGGACACCGATGAATTGGTTAATGTACTCCCCCATACATGTGCCGTATCATTGCATTACACTTTAATGAGGAAAAGCTCAGGCTGTTTAAAAGCTTCTGAAAAGTACAGGGGCAGCTGTGTGGAGATTGTGGTGTATGACAAAAGTCAGTTTCAAACTCTTCCCCGTGCGTCCTGTCCAGTGTATTTATACAGTCTGGGGTCCTGTGGGAATAGCCAGAATTAGCAGTGGATAGTGAAAGGTCATAGAGCAGTGGGAATGGAGATCCTGTTGATGCAATCTGTCCAATCGTATTACTTTCCTTTGGCCCGAGATGAGTGCCTACGTCTAGACTCGGGGAACCAACCATAACAAACCCATCCCATAAAAGACGCAGTTGTGTTGGACTCTTGAACAATTTTTTTGACTTAGTAGTGAGGGCAATTTGGATTGCTTTCGTGCCAACTCCTTAGTACTCCCTTTTTAAGAAGAACTCAAATCACTTGGCAAATCGAGTTCCTACACAATCTAAACCAGAAAGAGAAAAAGACAAAGAGCTCCGCTGAGAGCCGGGGCAGCCTTTGCCTGAGTCTGTTTTACAGTTGTCAAAACAGCAGTGAGCTATGCCTGCTGCAGTATACACAGTAAAAGCAGCTGGTTGGATTCTCTGGAGGAGTTAATTTTCACAGGCCTGTGTGGTATGCGCGTGCGTCCCGGGCCCACTCGGACCCACCTCACGGCTGGCTGGTTGGCATTCCTGCCTCACTCTGTAATTATGGCTCTTCTCCAGGCCTCTGCTCCCCCTGCACCTCTGCACACTTACAGGGCAGGAACATACCTCTGTCGACGGTGCGCCCTTTTCACCTGGCCATTTAGCCTAAGCTTTTGACGGTAATTTTGACCAGAAAGAATGTGCTTCAACAACAACAGGGAGCGAGAGTTTCAGCAGGAAAAATAAAATAAAATAAAAATAAATATATATATATATATATGTATATATATATATATATATAGCTTGGGTTACACCTAGCGTCACATATCATAAATCCAGGATAATGATGATGTTTAAAAACTTTGGTGTTATATTATTATCATTTCAAATAAATAAATGATGAATATCATATTTACAGCGAAGCAAGCGGGCTGCCTTCAATCCGACCACCCCCACCCCAGCCGGTATGTTAAAAAGCTCACTTTAAAAGTGCAGTAAAACACATGCTGTGAAAAAACGGCATGTGGATACTTGTATTCTGTGTAAAAATGAGGGGAGGATGGGAGAAGAGTGAGCAGCTGCTGGATACAAACGCTTTCTGGTCTCAAATTTGAAAAGGTTAACTTAAACATTGCTGCGACAACATAACATGGCAGAGATGTTGACTCTCCTTTTTTCTTCAATTCCACGTTGAGAAAATGTTTCAAAATTAACATAATGTTGCGTCAAAACCGTGCCGTTGGTGAAGTACAGTGAGGATTAACCCAAATATATTAGTGTGTGAAAGGAAATCTCAGAGAGTCACCGACAATCTGCTCCATTCATGCTGTGGCAGGCACATGACATGCTTGCAGCAGAAGGATTAGGACAATCAGCTGAGCACAACTCAATACCACATTGTTCCTTGCTGCTCACCGCTTGTTTTTCCTCTAACTCGTATGTGTGGCTAATCAGAGGAGGACAAAACCGAATCTCTCTCCTTACTGACGTCTGACAAACTTCAATCTCTTGCAGTCCACGGCAAAACGCCACCATGGTCATGCGAATATCTCAAGGCCTTTTGTGACCTTTTTTTCCCCTTGTCATTGTTGTTTCAAACAAAGCTCTATAAACAGCTCGGGTTCAGGACAAATAAATACAACAAATGGCAACCAAGAAAATCAGCTTTGGGTTTGAGATTACAGACTGCACAGTGCCCGCCTTTGTTTGCAGGTCACATCTGTATGCTAGTGACAAAAAGCGGCCACACAGAACCCTACTGTGTAAAGGGTGTGTGCGACTCTGAACTCATCCTTCATTTGGGCCCCCATTGTCTCTGTCCGGCACTGATAACAAAAAAACACGCACAATGCAAACACAACTCATCTATTCCATCAGGTGGCGTGGCAATCCAGACAGCAAATTAAAGGCAGGTCCCAGTCAAAACAAAGACAGATATTATAACATTTGGAGTTGTGGCTGTGGTTCATTGGTTTTAACTTTAAACCACTATCTTTGAAAAAATACGTATTATGCAAAGACCTGGATGAGACCACAAACACCAGTCCAAACATGCAGAATACCTATTAATTAGCACAACTCATGCGGTTCCTCCTCCGGTATAGGTTGAGAGAAAAAGCTCCAGAAGAAAAAACTCTCCATGGCTACATGAGAAAACTAGTACTAGCAGCCTTCTGTACACCAACAATTGCTAAGTATACATATCCAAGCAAATACATATCACCAAACAGCCATTGCGGTGTCAGAATTGTGCACAGAAAGCACTTTGAAAGCACCTTACACCGTCATCCGCCACATCAGCAGCATCTCGCCTTTAAGGGAGGACTGAGCCAGGCATTTAACCTGTGACTGGCTTTTTGGCCACGGAAATTTTTGTAATGGAGATTAAATAGCTTGAAGATGTGCTCACCTGGCACTCACATGATCGAGAGATGGCTTACAACAGAGGAGCATAAATACAGTGCGTGCATGTATATTGTTGACTCTGACTATGCAAACACTGCACCTGAAGGCCAGGCAGAAAAAACACACTGCAATGGGTAATCAGTGTGCTGCAACACATGGATATTTTTGATGTTTCCAGAGTGATAATCCTGCGTTTCCTTGCTGACTTTTAGGTCCTTTTTACTTTTACTCCATTGTGGCCTCTGATATCAGTCATTATGTTATGTCTCCCTTCCCCCAATATATTAGGGGCAATTTGGATTGTCAAGATCTTTCATATATGGTTTTATGAATGACTCACCTATATAGAGCGAGGAGTCTTTCTTTTTCACATGATCATCAATATATGCCACTCCTAGAGGCTGCACTGGTGTGGCTCCAATCCCCAGCAGGACCTGGGCTCCAATCAGCAGCAGGTACATCATGTTGGTGTTGGCCCGGTTGGCACACACATTGTCCTCTGCCAGTTGAGCATCCCTGCCACTGGTATTGGAGCAATCGTCCCGACCCATGTCGGTCCTCCACGTTTCCCTGATCTCGTACTGATTTGTGAGGAACTCCGGGAGCGCTGAGAGAAGGGCGCCGAGTGCCATCACGATGCCCCCGCAGCCTATCAGACGAGGGCGATGCGCCTTGGCCCCAAAGTAGCTGACAAACAGGATCAGCGCCAGGTTGCCTATCTCAAAGCTGCTGGCGATCACTCCGACGTCCGCACTCTGTAGGTTGAACCGCCGCTCCAGGGTGGTCAGCACACTCACCTGAAAACAGCAACAACACAAGCACAAAGTCACACAAGCATGTGGGAATTTGATGTTGCTAATCGAAGTAGAAAAATTCATAATAGAATTTCAGAGAACACTGCAAATGATGAGATGTGCCAGTTGGCAAGGTGAGGTGACATGCAAATGCAAATCATAGGGTAATTCTGCTTAGAAAACTTAGGACACCTCACTGCAAGTCCACTCATGAATTGTCTAAAAATTTGCCAGATCCAGCTATTCTGCATATTAAGGTGCAATCCCCAAAAAAGCAATAACAGGAACCAAATATTGTTCCAATACATAAAATATTCTTAATAATAGGTGTAAACTGGGCTCTTCATCGGTGGGAAATCATCTGTCATGCAGATTTAAACTATGCCTTTCCATTAAAAGATCCTTGATGACACAAGTTTCATATGTTCCACACTGTGACTCCTCCCTGCCAACGGGCCTCTGTTTCCAATTATGTGTACACAGCAACATTTACTTTCCACGGTTCATCACAGGCTCCTCTGTTTTTAACCAGCCTTGGTCTACACAAGGGTTGGAGCCTCATGGCTCAAGCAAACACAGCAGAATGTTTTTTTCATAATACAGTTTGTCAAGCATTGATATAAAGTGACTGGTTAAAATATGTCAGGTAGTAAATGCCTTTATCAAATGAAGCATTATCAATCTGTTGTCAAACAGGGTGATGTGTGAGCATGTGATTTGAGAGAACTGTCTCTGTGCCATGTAAGCTACAAAGTCCCATTTAAACTGATATGAGGCCTTTTTCAGAACTGTCCCACAATGGCCCTGAAGGGGTAATCCCAATTTTCCATTTTCCAAACTGGATCTCTGGTAAAGAGTTTTGACAGAGATCTAAAAAAAAATAATCCTGGCAACGCAAATCTCTGAAAATTGTGACTTCATTTCAGCATTAATCAACTTGTGGTTTGTTGATGGAACATCTTTCTGTCAACGCTCAGTATGGCCAATTTAATGTAAACAGTGGATATGAATTGGAGCAGAAGACATTTAAACCATAAAATGACATGAGGCGCCGGGAGCTAAAGTTGAGTTTCAAAAGTGAATAGTAAAAACACTGTGTGAAATATTACAATATTCTTACAAAAACACAGCACATCATCCAGTTTGACCTCAGTCAGTTTAGAAACTCTGGCCTTTTTGGTTTTCCAGTTTCTCTAAAACAGTCATCTACAGCACAATTCACACACCAGATGTAGTGCTGAACTAGACATGAACAGGAACGTTTCTTTGATATTTTATATGGTAAGCCTGTCTGTCTGAAGTTGAGAAGTTAAAAAATAAAAAAATAAAAATATAAATAAAAATTATAAAATTATATTTATACATTTCAACTCACTTTTCAAATTGTACAGGTGTTCTTTTATTAAATAAACTAAACTCTTATGTTATTTAGATAATTTATGCGCCACATTTAAGTTTCAGTCTCTGCTTCGTTGTTTTGATGCTTTCAGTTTCCCGAAGGGCGGGGCTTCGGAGAGAACCATCAAACGTATCAATTGTAAACGGAGCTACGCGATCAAAATAAAACTCAGCCTAAACTGCCAGCTCTGCTACGAACAGCCAGAGCAGAGGTGTCAGTGTTAAGATTGTGTGGTGTTTATCTTTTGCCGCTCCAGTACACTCGACGAACACAGAGCTACTTGGTAGATTCCCTGCTCCTCTTTCAAGCTCCCGCCCCCAGAAAATCCACCCAATCAGGACACCCCTCCCCCACTAACTCACCCGGCATTTGTCACTAGGACTGTCAAAACAGTGATGCATTCGCTTACATTCTGTAAATTACAATCTAACAGTGATAGAAGCACTTTTCTATGTGCCGAAAATATATTTTAGATATAAAAATGAATGAATTCTTTGAAAGTTGTGGATATATATTTCAATATGTATTTCATATTTTAGATTTTTCATTTTGGTCATTAATTCAGTTAATGTTAATAGTGAAAACAAGATTTGGAGTGCAGGGGAAATAAAAGGCATTGACTTAAAGTTTATAAGGCCTACTTATATATTTACTCATTTTCAAAAATCCTAATGAATATTTTTAAAGGCTTTTCACAGCAAATATTGGTTTATGCGATACATAAATCAAAAAGCATGTAATTATTTGTTTATTATTATTTGTTTGATAGCCCTAGTCAAACTTACTTATTGCACACACATTTTCAGGTTGTTCATCATCAAAAGATAGTCTATTAAATATGCATATGCATATACATTTACAGAATGTACTTAACCTTTTTACTTAACCAAACGGAACAATTTAGAGTTGTCATCTATAGGTTATTATGCTATATTTTGTTTTTGGCTCGCCCCTTTCAGCTGTATGCGGCCTGTGACCAAATTTAGTTGGACACCCCTGAGCCATAGTGATGAAACTGCACCCACAACAAGCAGCAGTTTGTCTGCTGATCACAGGATGACTTTGGCCAAACTTGGCTGTCAGAGAAAAAAATACTCCTGGCTCTACAAGACAGATTTGGGTAAATAAATACATCAATAAATGCATAAACACACCGAAAAATAAATACAGTACACAGAGGATCAATGGGGAACTTTTTTGGTTTTAGGAATGTTCTGCCGGCCATGTTGGCAATACAAACGGATTCAAAAATATTGTTGTAAAATATTTTTTTTGTTGTAATTGTTAATTATTTTCATGAATATAACACCTTAATATGAATCCTAGCTGTTTTTTTAACGTCGAAATGCTCTGTAAAGGGGTCCTGGGTCGCCCCGGTTGCTTTGTCCATTACCATTAGCCCTGCCCCGAGCCACACCCCCTTACCCCGTCACTACAGATCAAGGCACGGGGAGGATGATTGTTGGGCGCGGCTTATGCCGGTCTCCTCCAGTGACAGAGAGCAGATGGAAAACTTCAGAGTCAACGGTGGCAACGTTTTTTTTTTACGCCGCAGGCAGCTCCTTCTTATAACGGCAAACACTGGATGTGCTGCATACACTGGCTGGCTCCCGCCTGGCTGGAATCGGATCAGAACGCTACCTCATCTCGTTCTTAGAAACCAAGCCCAAACAACCCACCGCCTATGTACCTCTACATGAGACGGTATTACCGCAAAAGAGTAAAAGGGAGTGAAGACATTATCTAATTAGATGCTCTCCCATCATGGCGGGACCTGAGCAACTGTGTGTGGCTGATGGCTTCTTCAGCATGGCCGGGTTCAAAGTCAAAGCCAAGGAGGATTATAAACAGGATAAATTATACAGGAAAAACCACGTGGACTGCAGACTGCTCAGTGGTCGTGGCCACATTTTGTTGGAAAAACAACTTCGACTTTGAGACTGTTTAATCATCTCTATGGCAACTAAACAAACTTCATCGTGCCACGTGACACGCCATCACCTAGCAGATGTTGGAGTCTTGTCTTAACCTTAGGGATCCCAACTTCCATTAACATATTTAGGGGTGTGTTACAGAATCTGCACACTGCGGACATTCACTCAAACACATTAAGGTTTAAATGATGTCATCTGTGGAGGCACGGTAGCTGTTTATAAGGGAAGCCCGGGCTATTTTGAATCATTTCCACTCTGTTTTATGAGTTGGGACTAACTGAAGGTTAGCTAAATGTACTTAAACTGTTCAGAATTAGCTACTTTGGTGAGCTGATTGTGTGTGTGAAAGCCTAATTTCTAAATTCATCTTCCAGTCTTTTATACCACTTTTTTAAGCAAAACTTTTCAGAAACTGGCGTGAGGTGGACAAATAACAGGTACTCCATGCAAATGTTTATGGAAAAAGACCAAGTGATAAATAACCTGGGGAAACATTTAACACATCAGCATATTTTATAGAGTACTACCTAATGACAAACAAGTATTACCTGAAAAGGCACTCCACTGGAAACCATTATTGTGGATATCGAAAGTAACATTTAAAAGAACATTTTCTCGAAGAACAGCTTGGGCATCACCCTCCAACATTCAGCTGATTTAGTGTGACTGCAGTCTGATATGGTGGCTCAGCTGAGACAATTACGTTTCAGACTCAGGTGTGAGCTCCTATAAGGGAAATGTTAGTACAACCAACAGAGCTTAGACAGAGAGAGGTGACATGCACATAAATTGCAAAAATAATTCCCCAGGGCTTGTTTATGGTATTAAACCCTACAGGTAAAATAATCTTACATTCATTTAAACAGTTTTGACAGGAGCTTGAATGTTTGGCCTCCTCTGGTGCATTCTGAATATCCAGGTCATGGTTTAAGATTATCAGCTCAAAACCAAAATACATTTAGGTTATCCCCATGTGACAAATGAATGTCCATTGCAAAGGTGGTATCACCGAACAAGAGAACATATGCTGTTTGGGTTTGAAAACGATTGAGAAGAAAATCTGTTCTCTGGTCAAAAATAAAGAATAAATGATATTTATCAAAAAAGAGCTGCCATTTATCAGTTTTCACATTTTTTTTAATGGAAAGGTTTTCTACTTCTCTTTTTAAAGTTCTCCGACATGTCAGAGATCAAATAATTAGCTACACCTCTATTCAAAGAGTAAAGATCAACAACATCAGATCGACAACAACAAAAACCATCAATAGTTGTGGCCCAGGCCAAGTCATCAACTGCTGATAAGATTCATAAAATGATTTAGTTGAAATTGTCAGTCAAGTACTGTATATCCGTCGGTGGGATTACACTAAATCAAAAATATGCTCTTAAAGCACGATCAAGAACAGCTGAAGTATCACAGTTAATTTCTCAGGAGAGAGAAAAATTATTCAGGGAACTCATACTTACATGAGTAAATCTGTGGTATTGGCCTGTGCAGGGTGACAGATCGCTGTCAGGCTGCTAAATCAGGACACATGCCTTGTACTGTAAGCCACTCAGAGAAAGCAAAAGGGCCATGATAGTCCTCGCCGCCGCGCTGCCACTAAACATCGCTAAGTCCCATCATCCAATCAACTATACCACAGTGGCTCACGTAGGTGAGACTAGACCCATGTACATGATGTCCCGTCCATGTAAATGACCTTCATTCGGCTGAAAAGCGCAAACTTTTGTTTCAGTAAATGATTAAAAACCTCATGTGGGTGGGGGGGGGGTTACTATTTAAACTATCATGATTTGCATGACACATGCTCCATAAACACCTAGCGAAAGTGTGATTCCTGGCATAACAAGCAATTGTTGAGGAAAATGAGGAAGAGGAAGAAGATTCAAACTGACTGGGTGGCCCCGCTGCTGCTGCTGCTCAGAGCTGCACGATGCTTGATGCTCAGCAGGTCCTCCGACTCACCAGATAAGATGTTCCACTCCAAATAAGGCTGTGGCATTTTCGGGGGGGGTTAGTCTATCATATGCAACCGAGCCAAAGAAACTCTGCGATTCTTGGAGAATAAACATGTTCTGATGTTGAAATTCAATGTTCACAGTGGTTGCCTGAGCCTGGGAGTTTGGTTTTTGCTACACTTTGAGGAATATTTTGGAGCACTTCAGGGAGTCTTTGCATGTTCTAAAACCTTTCTATTTTTTCCTTTTTGCAACAGGATCCTTTTATCTATATATATTTTTTGAATATAAAGGACATATTTTGAAACCCTGATTTTGCCTATGTTGTGTCTATCAGGGTTTGGAACCATAAAACTGAAAGAGTGAGGAAAGCTGGTTAAGGATAGGTAACAGGAGGGATGGGAGGGGTGTCCTTGACATTTAATGACATATTTTGGCTCCATCTCACAACTGCTGCCTCCATAAACATGATCAAACTGTAATTATTGCCGCCAAAAGGCAAAGGTCAACCGTTGATCCCCTAAACAGAATATCAGAAACTGGCTCAGTTTGAGTTGCGATAAAAGTAAACCACTTCAAAAAACGAGACAATAGCTGGACAAGTATATGGGCATATTTTAACAATACAATATTAACGAACAGATACCCCACCCTCCCGTAAAGTGTGGATGTATGGACAGGGGTCCCCGTGTGTGTGTGTGTGTGTGGTGTGCGTTGCACTCACCAAATACGCTCCCACGGTGCCCTGCGCCAGCATGAGGGCGCATTCCGATATCAAGAAGATCTTGATGTTTGAGAAACACGAGGAGTTCTTGCGGAGTCCGTCTGCCTCCAGCATGTCCCCGCCGCCGCTCCTCTCCGGGTCCCGCTGCTTCTTCTTCACCTGCATCCTGCGGTCGCACGTGCACAAGAGTGCCTCTGATAATGGGGCGTTTGCAGCCCCCTACTCCTCCTTCACCTCCACCTCCGGGATTCCACTTTAGCGCGGTGTCTCCTGATTCACGAGTTTGTCTTCTCTCTCGCTCTCTCTCTCTCTCACACACACACAAGCACACAAACGCGCGCCTGACACTGTTAGCAAAGACACGTCCAAACTCCGCGGGGCTCTGCTGCTGCGCTGCGTCCGAACGTCGCTTCCTCCTCTTCGCCACCGCCGCGCGGGAACACGTGAACTCCCCGGCGGTGCTGGCATAGGCTGCCAGCCGGCATGTTTCCGTATGGGACTGAGGCTGCCGCTGCGGACTGTCTGTCACAGTCCTTCGCCGACACTCGGTGTGTTCATGGATCCCTGTCACTCCTCTAACCTACCTCCTTCTCTCTCTCTGCCCCCTCCCTCTCTCCATGTGTCTATCTCTCCCGCTCTCTCTGGTGAAGAACCATGCGCGGCCCTAGAGGCGCTGTGTAGCAGAATCACTAGAAGTCTACACAACGTGACGACAAAACTACACAAGTCCTGGGAGACATGTGAAAGTACTTGCGTTAACTTACAGACTTTTGGTTACGGACATTTGGGTTAAGTGACCCAATTTATAGCTGAGGGAGTAGTTGAAGATTTTTCTAAATTCTAAATTCTTCCTTTCAGGAAGAATACAGCAGTTGCAGTAACACAGTGGCGGCGGCGTCTGACAGATCTCTTTGGGGGAGGGAGGTACATTAGATTTTAAAAAAAAGTTCCTACTGTGCAGGTTTTTTTTGTATATCTAGATCAAGTTTATAATTAATAACAAATAAAATATTTTACTTTTTTACTCAGCAATGACTGTACAATTCCACTGGGGCCATTAACATGTACATTATCATCTACCAGTTTGCCCTCGTAAGTGCCTCGAAGTAAAAAAAGACCTTGCTTTGAAATGATCAGAATATTCCGAATGTCGTCACCTGATCGATTATTGTAGGTGCTCAGTGATTTGATTATGCCATGAAATCGATGTTGGCAAATCTAACTAAGGTATTTACTTTAAAGACTCAACGGAGTTGCTCCTTTAGATCGACGTAAAGTTTGCCATGTTGAATGTGAACGCTGTTAGCTCGCGTGCTCGCTGTGCGGCCTCCTCCGAGGTAAACGTGACTGACGTGACTGCATCATATGCAAATGACGAAAGCACATCCGTGACAAAAAGAAAACAACTTTGTTGAAGAAGGTAGGCTGTTTAAACACCATGTCTGCGATATTTATTATTGGATTATCGCGTCTGTATATCTGGGTTTAGGAATTATAGTTGCGGTGATGTATTGTCTCCACGAATGTGATGATGATGATGATGATGGGTGGAGTTTAACAAGATGACAACAAGTGTTTGGTAAAGCCTGTGAGGGTTCTCTGTACAGTTTTGGAAACAGCAGCATCATGAGGATGTGCAAAGGTCAAGGCACGTTAAAATTGTTCTAAAAAGCTAGGATTGCCTGAACATGAATTTACTTTTGGTTAATGTATATTTTCTTTCATTGTTTTGTTTGACCCTTCACACTTCACATCTTAGGAGTGAGTATTAAATAATTGAAAATGTGATTTAAAAACATCAATATTAAGTCAGGCATCAGATAAAACATCACAGCATTAATTTAGTATCAAATCAGCCATTATAGACTCACCTGCACCCTTAATCAGTGCACTCCCACACAGAAATCTTTCCCACTCCTCTGCACTTTGATATCTGCGTTTAGCCTGCTATAAAGTACAAACCAGTGTTGTGAAAATGACTGGTTTCAGAAGCATGAATAAGACACACTGCGAGTTACCAGTGTACCATTCTGTCTAACTGAGGCAAAATGTGTATACTGTATATTGAGAGCCAAAGAAGCAGTGTTGTGAGAAATGTAAATTTAACATAGGTGAGTGGTTTTCGGTCATATGTTTTTTTCCCGATGGATTTCTTGAAACCATGCAAAAAAAGTTATGTTTCACAAAAATTGAAACCTACACAGAAGCGGCCTTGGGGAAGAGAACACATTATTCAGCGGCAGTGACGCCATCACCTCCTTACCAAATGGATACAATTGTAGTGAACAGTGTGTGTCTTTGTGTGTGTGTGCCAATTGTGTGTCTACCATTGTTTATATACAGTGGCTGTGCAGCATGGACATGAGTCAGGTAGTAACAGGCAGTGGGCGGTGTCGTCTGGGCCCAGGGCCAGGAATGTGTGAGGCCTGCCCATGGTATTGTTCTGCCCTCTGAAACAATTGTTATTTATAGCATTTGGAAATGACTAGTCTGTGGAAAAGAAGCCCAGCCCGTCTGCTGGGAGTATCCCGGATGAGGGAGAAGTTTGAAGAATAACTGGAAGGCCAAACACTGCTGTGTGCTAACTTTTTCTGTTTAGATTTTTGAGCATAAACATGCCTGTATTACCTCACACTGCTTTTGTATGAAAAGTAATGTTTTATCCTCATTTAGCTTATGTAAAGGCTGTACAGTTCTGGATAAAGTAAAACGTACAATATTTACCATATTTTGCAATATAGAAAGCCTTTTTTAAACTGTTTGATCAGTGTCAATATGTCAGCCAGCATAGACCGTTTTCACACTGTGGCCATTTTCCTAATGGTGGAAATCATTATCCTTTCACTGCTTGGTGACTGGTCAGCAACTGAAAATCCATAGGGACCTGAGCAAAATACATGAGAGCCCAAGTCATGCATGAGAATAAGCTGTTCAGTTTTAAAGACTCCTTTAAATGTATCTTCCCATCTGAAGCAACAAAGGATCAAACTGATCGATCCTTCCTGGCTCAACGTACAAGGATTCCCCCCTTTAATTATTCTGAGACAAATGTTTTTAAAGGAGATAATGGTAGCCAACTACGACAACCCAGGAAAATTATGGCTTTACCCCAATCAAATACTAATGAGACAAATATTAAAAATGAAACTATGGGCATTGGGGCATTTTGGTGTAGCAATGCTTGCAACTGTTAATTACAAACCAAACTTTGTTCAAAAATTGCCACTTCTTCCAGGCTGGTTTCTCCTGGACAGGCACAGTTGTCAGCACAAGCATTGTACAAATACTGCTTATGTGCTTAAGCGACATCATTTCCTTGTTACTAAAACCTATTCTGAGGAACATTTTCACCAAGTCAGTAAAGTTACATGTTTGATATATTCTTAATCTTCTTTATTCTCAACATCCAAAGCAACACCCCCCCCATAATTGTTTTTAAAAATGTGACCGGCCCTAATACTCTTTTATAGAAAATACAAATAAAGTACTTTTTTTACTCACCAACACTGTCTCGATCATTATAGTTTTTTCTGCAACACTGGCCCCACAAAGGGTTTTCATCTTTTGTTAAAAGGTTCCTCCTGCCTGCGTGTTACCTATTGCTGTCAGCCTTGGTTTTTGCCTTTTGCTGAAAACTAAAAACCCCTCATACACATGAAAAAATAATAATATTCGCAGCTCTTTGCTTTTACTTTCTCTATGCTCTAATTGAGTTGTGTGTTCTTTTGCACAGTCCTTATCTCATCCGTCATTAGGTCTCCGATCCGAAAATCTGTTCTGCTCTTATGCTGCAGCAGTTACCATGGAAACCGTAACGGGAGAATACGGGTTGCAGGCTCAGTGCAGAGGGACTTTGCACTTGCAGTTTGAACTCATCAACATCTTTAATTGGAAATGGGATGTGTGACTAACTTCGAAAACGCAGTCATTATGGATTACTTAGTGATCTTATTACACGTGTGAGTTTTCTTATATTTGTACAGGCCTTCAGTGTCCTGTGAATGAGAGTGCAGTGACACTGAAGGCCTAGAATTGGAATATGCTGATTCTCTCCAAACAGAGCAAACATCCATATGTCAGCACCCACTAATTAACTAACTTAACCCACTAATTAACATCTCACAACTTGTTGTGTCAAGCCATTTAAAAACCATTAGGTACACATGACAAGTTAATGTTGTTTTATGGAGATGAATGTGCAGGAGATTTTTTGAAGGCAGGCCAACGTTTGCAGTCTGAAAGTATTTTCCCTATTTCGCCAAATTTGACTGCAGTGGTTAAGTGGCGTTTTCAGCTCAGGTGGCTGGGTGCTGCATCAGTGGAAAACCCCCAGCATGTTGCCTGCTGTGTCAAATCTCGATCAGACTGTGTGTGTAGTGAGCCGTAGCTTTGTCCCTATTCTCTTTCATCATGTGCCAACGGCAGAGACAGTGTTTAAAGATCCAACTTGAGTTGCTGTAATGGAGCCATGTGTGAGGTGTTCTGATTTGCTTTTAACTGGATTCACATTGTAGCACTCTACTGGCTATAGAATAAACTTTTCTGCAAAAAGCTGATGGTCATTGGACAGAGAAACTACCCCACCCTGCAGAGCCGGAGAACAAAGTTGTTGGCATCTCTAAGGTCATTTTAAACAGCTCAGCCTGCTTCAAAGGCATGACACGTGAAAATTTGAACATTTGCAAAGAGAAAAGAAAAATGCAAAGCTGCTTAAACCAGACAGACTAGTTGGATGGCATCCACACAAAGTGTCAACAACAAAGAAGCATTGTGGATCAGGTGAGCATGGGAAAACAACACACACATAGAAAGATTTAAGTTACAAGTGGGGTAAGAGGAGTTTACCTGAGGAGCTTACAAGAGGAAGTTTCAGACCCCAACTTGTGGACTACCTTTTCTTTTTTGGCCGCCTTTGTCTGCCAAAATAATATTTACAAAAGCAAAGCTACAGAATCAACTAAAATGTATACCCTGGAGCTAGGGTGGGTATAATTGCCCTGTGAGCACACACAGCCAAACAGATGTTTTACATTATCATGATGTGTGTTGAACATTTTCAGATTGTTATGAAACTTACTATGAAACACATTGAATGGCAAACCGCTTATTTGTAAACATTGTTGATAAAGCAGTTGAACAACATGGCATTAAACATGAATGGAATTCATGGAAATTCACGTTGTGATGGCAGAACAGACAAGCACTGGTTATAAAACATATTTATAACACATTTAATAGTAGACTGAGTATAACCAGACCTGTACAGTGCCGCAAACTGCACGTAAAAATGTTCCTGAACAAAGTTTCCCAGGGCTAAGCCATACTGATCTGAACACAGAAACATTCACCAGTAGTTTAAAAAGCTTATCATAAGATGCATTGTATAGTGTTTATCTTATGCAAAGTGGTTTAAAGGAAAAACATTTGTGTAACCTTAAGCAGCAGTCACATGACTTGATCAGTGTGCTACATTTGAGCCCAAACTTATTTGTTCTGCTCTCATCGGAATTGTGCACGTCCAATAGGTGTGTGCTATTTTTTTATTATAAAGAAACATACCATTTTAGAGCAAGAAATACTGTATATATTCATGTCATGTGACTTTGAAATGTAAAATACAACAGGCCCTCGATCCTGTTAATAAAAGTCTTCTTGCTATAGTTCAGATATAAATGGCATCTATAGACTTGTAAATCAAAAGTCACCATGCTGGATGGGGAAGTTAAAGCCACCTTTGTTTAAGGTAGTATGTGTTTATGACAGGGTACGACAGCCATCCCCCTGAGAAACAGTATCAGCTTTACCTCAGTCTAAGGAAATGTGAAACAGTCCATAATGACAGCACTTTGTAGGATTCATCTGTTCTCTTTTTATGAGGGAGATATTTGAGCCCCTGACAATTTGATTGTCAGCATTTGGCATGGAATTCATGTCGAAAAGCCCACTAATTAGGCACCACATTCAAAAGGCTCTCTGTCACTGCAGGCTGTCCAGAGTTAAGATGCGATTTTATGCAACTGAGATAATTCACTTGAAGTTTTTGCTTACCATAGCACAATATACGCGTGTGACTGTTCTGGACTGATGGTAATTCTAGTTTATGTGTGTGCATCAGTGTCACAATAATAGTAATTACATTTGTTTTTGTTGTAGAAAACGTTTCTCCCAATAGCAACTTGCATACTTCATGATATCTTTATAAGAGACACAAGATTTTAAGATGATAAAAAAAGTTAATTGTCCAAAACATGGACAGAAAATAAAAAAAAAAGACTTGAGGTTAGATTTCTATATCTGCCTCTATTTATGCATGAATATTTGATAAACAAGGGCAGTTTAAGTCTCAGTTCAGTTGAGATAAATAAAATCACTTTAGGCCATTTTTTTGTGGGATGTAATCTGAGCCATGAAAAAAGATTAATCATTAAGCCACTTGGGAGCATGGCAACAAGTTGCAAACAGATAATGAAGCAAATGCTCTCAAGGGAAACATCTGGCTCTGCATCTGCTAAATATTCTGCTTTTTAAACCATGCTAACTGTGATGTCATTTCAATTGGTGCTGGGTAATGTACATCTTTTTGCTCAGCAAAAAATAGGTGTACTGCTAAAATCATACTGTTGAAGCCAAAACAAATATCTTAAGAGACACTACAACACTGTGTCGAGCTTATGTGCACTCTACAGCTGATATCTATTTCTGATATTGTTAAATGTGTTTTTTTCAGTTGTCAATAGGAGAATTGTAATGAATTTAAAGTTGCATTTTATTCATTCCAAAATGCATAATCAAAATATATATTGACTATCCTATATGCTTTTGTTAATTTTTTGAATGTAGCTTTTTTTCCATTTGCAGTGTGCTGCTGTGTATGCATAATTGTTTCAAAAATATACAGTTTGGTAGCTGGGAACAATTCCTCTACCCGGGGGAGGAACCATGGGAATGATCAAGAGGACATTATGAGAAACTCTGAAGGACCTTCAGGGACCTTTAGAAACCACTTACCATATTTATACCATGAAATATTCAGGCAGCACTTCTCCCAGTAAGCACACAACAATTCTTGAACTCCAATGCATACAAAAACATGTGAACATATGGTTGCTCGACAAACTCAGCCACAGAAGGACATCATTATTCAGGATGTTTGCCAAGTTGAGGCAGTGCCTAAAATGCCATTAAATGGCATGCTTTGTATAATTTAGAGGGGTCAAATATAATAATATCTTCTTCACAGACAACAGATCAAACCAAATATTTCTGATCCAATGTGTGTTAAAATCTCTATATCTACCTATAATCTCCATCCTTTACATTACGCTGCATGCAGTGGCAAGGATGAAGACGGAATGATTTCAGTCTCTGTGTATAAAAGGTGCTCTGGTCTTTCTTCCTCATCATTCTGATTCTGCTAATCTGAAAGCTTCCTTCCTGTCAGGGAGATGACATGCTAATGACCTGCTCTTCCCTCTTCTCCACGCCTGTACCACAGCTGCCTAATGACAGCCTCACTGTTCAAGTGCCTTGTGATGAAGGATGCCTTCTGGTTTATCAGCTGCACATCAGATGCAACTAGCAGTCCTGGAGACATTATCCTTTTGCTTTGGCTTGAGATGCTTGATCTATCATTGGTAAGCAGAAGTCCAAAAAAACATTACTGTTCTGTGTCATTTGGTGGTTGTAAAATTCTCATCTAAAATCACATGGTGTCACGAAATGCATTTACAGGCTCATAATGCATGTGAAGTGATCCAGTAAAACCCTGGATGACCATTTACATTACATTAGATTACATAAGATGAAACTTTATTGATCCCCTTAGGGAAATTCAGGTGTCATAGCAGCAACAGTTAGAGGGTGAAAAAAAAGGGCAAAAACAAAACAGTAAAGGCAATAAACATAAATAAAACGATATATATAAGTATCTATAGATGTAATGAAATGACAATGCTTATAAATATGAACATGAATACAATTATGTGTATGAATAAATATATGTTCAATCCAAAATGCAAATGCAAAACAAAATTAAGTTCTAACTGGCAAATGTTACACAAACACATTCGAATATTGTAAACATGGTAATATGCAAGTTGCGCATCGGCGTGATAGCATTACCACTGTTACGCATAGACCGTATATAAAGATGGGTAACATGTCTGCATTTCAATGATACTAACTACTTAATATGAAAGAAATATCTTTGAAAGAAAAATATTTATCATTTACTTAAACCGGTTTTGCCCATAAATGAGGGGGGGATTATGACCATATACTAAAGGCCATCACTGCTTGCCAAAGAGCAATTTCATGAAATTATATCATGGCAAACAACGAGAAAACATCAAAATAATTCACTTAGTGTCAGGATTTACATGTCACATTGAAACTCTTGCTCTCTGCTGGAAACACAAACAGGCCATTAACCTTAAACTAAGGCTCCTTTGACATTCTGGTAAGTGAATTTGTCTTCTTCACAGTGTCTTTCAGTGTCAAATAATACTGTTTATTGCATAATAGTTTTAAATTTGAGCTAACTGTTAATGTAAATTAACAGTTAATGTGTGCACATCTCTAAGAAGCTTTACTAGTGCTTCACTTGGTTCAGTTTTCTCCATTTGAAATGTGATTGCAAATTGAGTGTAAATTCAAAGGGCCTGCCATCTGACATCTTTTATTGAGGATCGTTTTCAGTTTATGTCCTTATCGCCCAGGGAAACTGGGAAAAGGGGAATTATCACACACATAAAAGTTAGTTAAATCTGTTTTATTTGAAGATTTATTTGCATAAGCACACACAGCTCAGTTTTTGTATCCCCTAATTTGCATATGTATTTAATATAAAAACATATGTTAAGTATTGACCTAAATACTTACAGCTATAAGTGGGGCTTCTGAAATGATGAATCCCTCAAATTGATCTCTTTATCTTAAGTGTTCATTAAGGGATGTAAATTAATCAAGGGACATGCAAGACATTTGTATTTTGCTTTAACTCTGTTGCTTATCATGACTAAATTAAAAAACTTGAAAGAGTTAGCTCCATTCACTTTAGTATCATTATCACCGCTGAGTATAGTGACACAAGAATTACACTTTACAGACACTTCCAAATGATTTACCGCATATGCAAAATAATTTAATAATGAGTACATGTATCCTATTAAACACTAACTGTACTTTTAATTGCATAACCCTACAAAAAACCTTTGAAATAAATTCTGCAGATCTTATATGATTTAGCTTGAGTACATATACTTCCCATGAATGATATATATTATTGCAGTATTTATCTTTGCACATTACAAGCACACTTACATGCACATTACAGACCAGAAAGGTTTCGGTACAGTCTTTAAGCCAAGTGTCTGAGTGTGTGTTTCTGTTCAGCCACTTAGTCTCAAGTCTGCCCTTTCTTGGTGTGGCGACCAGTAAAAGTGTGGCAGCCATTTACTGAAATCTGCTACCCCCTTGTGGTATTGGAAAATATTGCAGCAGAAAATATACGGACTCTGGCTTGATTTATGCATCTGAAGTGAGAAATACGATATATTCACTACCTGTTACTTTTCTGATAAAGTCACATAGAAGGACTTCCCTTAAAAACTTCTGGTTTGCCAGTATGAATTTCTTTAGTGAAAAGAAAAAAACAAACCTCTCGCTCCACAAAGTTGTGACAGCTGAAGGGGAAGTTTGGACAGGTTGAAATTGGATTGGTAAGTGAGGACACGCGACTTTGTATCGGACAACATGTCTACAGCACATGCGCACCTCAGGGAATGGTCATGGCACTATTTCTGTTCATGCTCTACACTGCAGACTTCCAACACAACAATCTGTCACCTGCAGAAGTCTCAGTTCTACGCCCGCTTTGACACCTCCAGCAGGGACCTCCAGCAGCTTGACTGTCTCACCAGCTGATGTCCACAAGGCCCTGAGGAGAATCAACGTTCGACGTTCTCATCTCCATCTTCAACCTGTCCCTCTCACAGGTCACGGTCCCCACCTGCTTGAATACCACCACCATCATTCCTGTCCCCAAAAAGACTTGGGTGACTAGCCTGAACAATTACAGGCCAGTATCACTCACCCCACTCATCACTGAGTGTTTCGAGAGAGTGGTACTGGCCCATATTCAGAGGATTTCACCAGAGACACTGGACCCCCTGCAGTTTGCCTACCGCCACAACAGGTCGACCGCAGACACCATCTCCGCAGCCCTCCACATAGGCCTTTCCCATCTGGAGAAGAAAGATGCAAACATCAGGATGCTCTTCATCGACTACAGCTCCGCCTTCAACACGGTCATCCCCCAGAAGCTCACAGACACACTTTTAACTCTGGGACTCAACCCCACACTCTGCCACTGGCTGCTGGATTTCCTCTCTGGCAGGCCGCAGTCTGTCAGAGTTGGAAACAAAACATCTTCCAGCATCATTATGAACACTGGCACCCCACAGGGATGTGTCCTCAGCCCCATGCTCTATACACTGTTCACTTATGCCTGTGTAGCCTCCCACAAAGACAACACCGTCCTCAAGTTCGCTGATGACACCAGGCAGCGCAAAGGAGGGAGGTGGCCAGTCTGGTGACATGGTGTGGGAGCAACAACCTCACCCTCAACACTGACCAGACCAAGGAGGTGATCGTGGACATGAGGAAGGAGAGGCCAACCCATCGGCCACTGACCATCCATGGACTTGAGGTCGAGAGGGTGAGCAACTTCAAATTCCTGGGCGTGCGCGTCACTGAGGACTTCACATGGACTCTGAACACCACCCAGCTTGTCAAGAAGGCTCAACAGCGGCTGTACTTCCTGAGGAGGCTGAGGAAATTTGGCATGTCTCCAAAGATCCTCAGCAACTTCTACAGCTGCATCGTGGAGAGCATCTTGACCAGCTGCATCACAGTGTGGTACGGAGCACCACTGCATTGGACTGCAGGCGCCTGCACAGTCGTAAAGATGGCTGAGAGGATTGTCACGAGAGCTCTGCCCTCATCAAGAAAGCCAGTTCGGTTCTGGGGCAGCCCTTGACCCACAAGAGGTTGTGTGAGAGATGAGAATGATGGCCAAGCTATCATCTCTTCTGGACAATCTGTCCCAGCCTCACACAATGCAGCGCTGGTCAGCTTTTTCCGGCAGAGACTCATTCAAGTGTCTGAAGTAGAGGTATCGCAGGTCCTTACTACCTGCCGCTGTAAGACTTTACAATTATCACTGCTCACAGTCAACCACTGTCACATAACCAGAGTAACATAACCAGAGTCACGTAACTGTAACATAACTGTACATTTTTTTAAATAAAAAATAAGCAATTCTTACGTTTTTCTGTATCGTTCAATACTGTCGCACTGTCGCAAAATTAAGTTTAATTTTCATACTGTAAATACCATTGCTTTCACTATTGTTTAGTGTATATTTCAATTCTGTATTGTTTAGTCTTCTCAGCCACACTGTATATTTTCAACTGCATATTATCATTTTTCCTACAACTTGTTTGTCACATACTATTACTATGTATTACTTCATCCATCGTGTAAATTTTCATCTGAATACACTGTAGCCATTGTATATATTCAGGACTGTATATTTGTGTACTTCTTTGCACAATTTTTGTTTATATTTATTCTCTTTGCTGTGTTTTTCTATTATGCTGTACTGTCCATTCTCTGCTGCTGCAATGCCGCAAATGTTCTCTCTTGGGGACAATGAAGGAAAACCTTTCTTATATGGAAGACGACACGTCTACAGCTATGTCCCCTGTCTCTGTCTCGGTTCACTAATATTTGCTCCACTGACATGAAAAACAAGAAAAAAAATGAAAACAGCAAAACATCCTGCCCTGTGCACGACAGAGAAGTTAAAGGCCTGAAGGCTTAAAAACCATCTTGTGACTCGGCTGTTCGTCTCTTTATTTCTTGCCATCCACTGCAGAGGGTCATGGTCTGTGACCAGGTTAAACTTAAGTTCCTTGAGGTAATAGCGCAGGGTTTCAAGTGCCCACTTAACTGCCCACTTAACTGCTAAGCCTTCCTTCTCCAATTTAGCATATCGTTTCTCGTAGGGCAATACTTTTCAGCTGGAGTAGAGGATGTGTAGAGGTGTTCTTCACCCTTTTGTACCTGGGAGAGTACTGCCAGGAGACCGAGCTCTGAGGCATCCGTCTGGACCACAACCTCCCTGTTGAAGTCCGGGACTGTCAGCACTGGTTTGGAACACAAGGCATTTTTCAGGCTGTTGAAGGCTTGCTCTGCCTTTTGTGACCATTTCCCTATTTGGGATAGATCTGTTAGGGGGGCAATCAGCTCAGAAAAGAGACAAAGCGCTTATAGTAGTTGGCCAGGCCCACAAACATTTTCACCTGTCTCATGGTTATGGGGTGTCACCAATCTTGGATGGCCCTTAGTTTTGCATCCTGGGGCTTGACCAGGCCACAGTCTATTGTGTAACCCAGGTATTGCGTTTCATTATGGGCTAGTTTGCATTTGCAAGGATTGGCTGTGAGGCCCGCTACACGAAGCGCATCCAGTACTTGCTGTACACGTGGCAAGTGATTCTCCCAATTTTCCCAAGTGCTGTGTATTTCTGTCATCTGGGTAGACTGCTGCATACTCTTTGTGGGGCCACAGGATCCAATGCATCACGCGTTGAAATGTTGCAGGAGCTCCGTGCAGACCGAAAGGCAATTGTCTTCCTCAGCATGGATTTTAGCGTCTTGTTGGAGCTCTCTACCAGCCTGTCTGTTTGGGGATGGTAAACTGATGTTCTGAGGTGCTTGATATTCAGGAGGGAGCACAGACCTTAGTGGCACGGGACATAAAGGGGGTCCCTGATCTGTCAATATTTCTTTCGGAATACCTACCCTACTGCACAGAAGGAACATTTCTTCAGACATATTCTGTGCAGTAGCCTTCCTTAGTGGTAGCTCTTAAGGATAAGGGGTAGCATAGTCCACCAGCACCAGCATATACTGATGCCCTCAAGCACTTTTGCGTAGGGGACCCACAATATCTAGTCCAATCCTCTCAAAGGGGACCTCAATAATGGGGAGTGGGATCAGGGGATTTCTAAATGAACCATCACTTGAGGGTGTCTGGTGGCTTCTTTGGAGCTCTTCCTCCTCCCTTCCTGAGTCCGGCCCAGTCTCGCTGTATGATGATGCTGCAGCACCCAGAAGAGCATTCACTGGAGAAGAGGTATGTGTCAAATCAGGCCTGGGGGCATTTTTAGGGCTGCACCTCTTATATCTGCTTTTACCTCTCGGCAGTGATTTACCTGGAAGGTTTGTCCTCCAGAGTCGGTGGAGCAGGTAGCAATCTCGTCGTTTCTTTTAGGTGTGGGCGCAGGAAATGAAGACAGCAAAACGTTGTTCAAATCACTTTCTGCAAAAGGTAAACTCAGGTTTTTCCATATAAATAGATGTTATGCCGTAACCACATTCAAACTCTGCATAGAGTCAATGACCCAACAATGTGGCACAAATGGTTTAAACCCCACCTGTTATTTTATGGCAAGTAATCAATAGGACATTCATTATTAGGTTTTGGATTAAGATGCTTACAACACAGTATGAGGTTGTGTGGGACTGAGAAAGAAATATCCATGGTAATAAAGGAACATGTCACCCAGTGTCACTGAGGTGTTTGGTTGGATTTATACAATAGAGAGATATGTGAAGTTTATCAGATAGAAAAAGTCAGTTATATTAGTTATTTGTTGTATTTGTCTTCCTTATAGAATGATCTGACAGTAGACTGTTTCTCAAAAATCACACAATTCATGACCGGGGGCCCCAATTCATTTCTGGTTTGACACAATGCAGGAACCAGGAGATGGAAACTGTTCTCCGGTACATCACTCAAACGCCCCTCCTCCTGGTCTAAGCAGCTATTGTGGGTAGAGCATTCCCTCTTCCCACCCTCTATTTCCAGACCAAGAGAAGGGAGCCAGTGTTCCCTCCGTCAAAGCATTTATCAGGTGCTGCCATGCAACCTGGCTCAGGACCATGGCCACACTTCTCCGCACCTGTGAGAGGTATCAGCCCCTGTCCAGCAAGTCTGCCTCTCCACCTGGGATATTCCCTTACGGATGGAGTCCTGCATAATGGCCCCCAGGTTTATTGGCCCATTCCCAGTCGCCAAGGTAATTAATCCTGCAGCAGTTCACCTGTGACCACCTCGCCAGACGCAAATAAATCCCACCTTCCATGTTTCCCACATCCCACAAGAAAAGTACCCTGCAGCCTCCTTCCAGACCCCCTCCCCCACCCCAGCTCAAGGGGTGTCCAGTCCCTGGTGGATTGAGAAAGCTATTGTCCAGAAGAGGGTCATCACCCGTCGCATCCTGGATCCAGAGCTTATCTCTGCCTTTCATCGCTGCCATCCTGATCAGCCAAGTGGGACGTCAGGAGCCCTCCCTTGAGAAGGGGGTTACGTCACGGCTTCATACCATATGTTTTCACATTTATTATTTGTTTTTGTTCATTACTAATTCTGTTGTCATTTCAGACTCTGCCACTCCCTCACACCTGTCCTGCCATCAGTTGATTCCACACACCTGCTCATGATCACCACTCAGCTGTTCCCACTTCCCTAATCAGCTCTCAGGTTTTAAAGCAGCTCACTTCCACCAGTTCTCTGCCTATTTGTCTTTGTACCCCTGTGCCGTAGGTTTCCAGCATTCTCTGTATAACTATAGCCTGACCCTGATCTTTTTATGTGCTTTGACTCCTGCCTGTTAAACAGATTCTTGCCTTGCACCTGCTTGCCATGTTTGCCTGGACTTATCTTTGTTTCTTTCTATTGAACTACCACTCGCTCAGTAAAGACTTTGTTTTTCGCATCTGCAACTCTGAGTCATGCATCTGGGTTTTTCCTCGTGTGATTTGTGACCCACTGGTTGCTGAACTTTAAAGGGCGTTGGATTTTTTTCTGGTCTTCTAAAATAAATTAATCTAGCACTGGCTGTTTCATATTGTACTGTACAGCCATAAGTGTACTACTTTCTGCAAGAATTCAATTCCTTAAGTTGAGATCAGTTTCCGCTCCAAACTTGATTTTAAGAAATTACTGCATTACATTTGGATGACGGCAAGAATTTGATGCCCCTTGTTTAAGCTGAGTCACACTCACACCTTCTCTTACGTTGTTGCATTTAAAACCTTTTGAACGTGAACCGAACACAATAGTTTCCCAGGGGGTCTGTGGACCATACAACTAACTACAGTGCCTAATTAACCAGATTTGATAAGACTGTTAACTGCTCAAAAATGACAACTATCAGCAGTTATTTAAAAAAATATAGTTTCATTAAGTCTTGACTCATCCATCTGACGAGATAAACACAGACTGCATAGTCTTGTTTTTAAAGTGTTATCACCAACCAGAGACTTAATTGATTTACCAATTAACTTCCAAATATATATGTAAATAGCTAACTTTTCCTTGTGACTGAATCAGTAAGGTGCTGGATTTTATCCCACCCTGACCGACCATGGCTCTCTACATCATACTGAGGCTCGCTCTTGTTTCACCGCAGTTTCTGGGACTCTATATCAATTGGGAGAGTTGTCATATGCCAAACAGGAAGAACTCAATGCCCCCTATTTGGCTAAATTAGTCTACTGCATTTTATAAATGTTTTCTGAGATCCATGTTAACTGTCCGTCTAAAGCCGCCAAAGTCTAATCTTATCAATGGAACTATTGTTTTACTGCACAGTACTTCCAGCAATCCGAGCAGAGATGAAGCTGACTACTGTCTGCCCCTAATGTGTGTGATGTGTGACCAGCTCTCTTTATTCAACTGAGTACAATCTGATCATAAGGTTCACTGTACAAGGTGCTTTCCAGACACATACTGTACATCTTCATGAGCTGGAAGGCAGCCAAGCTACCCACATTTTACCACAGCCATCATAATTTAACATCCATCAGCTGAAACGTCCTACGATGAGGCATCCAAAGCAAAAGTTGTGCCACACCAATTTGTACCAAATGAAATAAATGTTTTTTTTCTTTTCGTGTTAAACTGATAGATACACGATTATGTTGAGAACATGCAAATTAAGTATATAGTACTATTTCGATATTTTCAATAAAGAAAATTCTGATTTTGAGAAATGCAAATTATTCACACACAATGGGCACTAATGCAACCTCCGGTGAGCAAGCACACACACAAAATAACCACAGGGGGGCATCTGAGTCTAAAATGAACTCCCCAAAGCGATGCACTCTCATACTGAGGGTCAGGGAAAAGACTGGTTCTGCATTTTTTCCAATTGGTAACAAGCTTCACTCAGGAAGCAAACACAGTGCCTCTTAGCACACAGAGCAACATCAAACAGAGATTTCAGATACATTTGTATTTTATCATAGAATAATATTTAAATAGACATTATAAAGCACAACCAGTGCAACTGCTACTGTGTATAACTGTTTCATCTTTATTTTATGTTTTTCAAGGGTTTTTATAGCATTGTCTGCAATGACCATGTTAATGGGAGCAGATTCCTGGGCATCTGCAAAGAATGTGCCTCTCCCTCCAACATGCAACATTATAAAACCCAAAACATTCAATGAATTTAAAAAAATTACACTAGATGTATGTAGTTCATTAGCTGAGGGGTCGAATGTCTGACCTGTTGTTTTACCAGAAAATTGTCCGTATTGATGCAAATGTTGCTGCACTCTTAAACCAGCCTCTCTCAAACAGAGTCTATGATTCACCACATGGTGAATAACTGTTGCCCCTTTATCATCAGAGACCACTGGTTTTGGTCTTCCTGTCATTCGTCTCCTCTCTCTCTCTCCCTGCCGCTCCTTTCTCTCCACCAACCTGTCCTCTTTACTATAAGAGGACATATTCTTCTTGGAAAACATTGATATTTTCAAGAAGAACACAAATAAGCCATCTTCTTTCATTGTCTTGCAACAAGGCCAATCACAGATCCCCGGGCAGGTTGTCAGCTGTAAACTGCACTCAGCTGTGTTTGGAAGGATGCTATAACTGTTTTGGAGTGTGTTGGCATTTGACAAATGTGGTGCAAGAGTATAGTGTTTTGTTGGTGGTGGACTCTGACTGAGAAGGAAGTTCATGAATGTTGGCGACTGTGGTCACTGAATGCATTTTGTGTAAAAGCAATCAAAAGTGATTCACAGTTTGCTCCGCAAAGACTTCTGTTTTGCTGGCTGTGTGAAGAGTTTTGAGTTTTTGTGTGACATCAGTTGTCACCGATTGTTAACAATTGAAAAAATAAAACAGTACTACATTTCCATTTCTGTCCTTTGAGTTGGCAGTTTAAAGGGTGCATCATGTTGGTACAGACTGAAATGACTCCACAACCATCAGATGGCTTATTGTGAAGATTTAAATCCACATTAATGGTTCACAGAAGATGCATCTAATTTCAGCTAAGCACAGGTTCAGGAAAACATGTTTTTGCTTCATTCCCTTAAAAAACGTTCTCTCAGCCACTCTTATCAGACAATGATGGGTGCCTCCTTTTCCACAAATAACCTGATAACCCTTATGGGTATACTCACACAAACATTTCTCCTAGTATTAAAGTTTTTTTGTATTTTGATTACAAATAAAATGTCAATACATTTGGATTAAACATATTTAACAAAAATAAACTAAACTTAATGAGATGCCAATGTGTTAAATACATAAAAACATATTTATATGTATATATTTCTACTCTATGAATCCAATATGTTTCAAATTGAAAAGAACCAGCTGTATGCATTCAATATAAAGCTTATTTATTTGAGAAGATATTTAACTGGTTCTTATGAATTTCAAATTAGGTTATGGGTATATGAATGTCAGTCTCCAGTATGAAACATCAGCAGTTTCTACACAAACAATCAACTCAGACCACTTACCTACAACATAACACTCAAAAAAAAATATATATATATATATATTCTGCAGTACACGTTTCTAGGCAGCAACTATATTTCCCTCAAAAAATAACTGGCAGATAACATTAAGCACATACAGAGTAGATAAACATCACTTGTCACAATACTTACTGAACCACTGAGATAAAAGGTTAAAAGATTAAAGGTATGCCAACTAGGCCACCATGCAATCACCCAGGCAACATGTGTAGATCACACCAACCCTTTTCACCCCCCCCACCCCTTTTCCCCCCCCCCCCCCCCCACACACACACACATTATGAAACACACAAACAAGTGAACATAAAATAAGGCCGATATAGGGAAATAAACGTTTTAATGCATGTTTCAATTATATATATTTTTAATTGGAGATATGCACCAAAAAGTGTTAGTGATATGTCTAGAATGTTCTCTTTTAAGAGGGACTTGATGTTGGCAGTTTCCGGACACACTTGAGAGAAGAGACATGTTGAAGATTTGTCGAAGATCTGTGGACTATGCCTTTGTGATTAAGCCTCTTAGCAGAGAATGTCAGGCATTGTGTATGTTTAAAAGAAACATTGTCTCACTCTTTTGGAGTTGGTTTTGAGTGGGGGCAACACATATTCTGTACCTGACTCTGAGTGCTCGTGTATATTTTTCTACTTTCGTCGGTAAAGAAGGATCAGATAGAGCAACATGGGAAACTCAAGTCTCAAATTCTCAAACAAATAAGATGGGTGTTATTCATTAACTCGTAAAAAAAAATTGTGAAAGCTAAAAATCAACACAACTATGAAAGCAGAACGGAAATCCCAATATATATTACTGGATGTGCACTTTGGAGTGGCACTCAGGTGATGAATGTCATACGTGTGAAAGTGAATCCTCAAAGCTCTTTCTCATCGATGTAAGTCAGCCATCTCCAATGGTACTGTGTTGACTAACAAATGCAGAAGAATACGTAATGGGTCACTGTTCACTAGTTTGCAACAAACCTGAACACAGCATTTGTATTTTACGTTCACAGTGTCTTATCTCATCCACTGCTCACCGTCAACCACTGTAATACAACTGTAACCTAAACTGTAACCCAGTGCAATTCTTCGTTGTTTTCTGTACAGTGCAATACTGTCTTTAGTGCAATATCTGTAATGCTATTCAGTCATATGCATACTGTACATTTCATTCTTCATATATTATTATTATCAACACACATCATCTTTCTGTGTGGTTAAGTATTCTCAATCACATTCACAGTCACCTTTAGGCTGCATATATTTCTTTCACTTTTCACCCGTTCAATCTAAGACTGCAT